>JARQOD010003822.1:10000-60822 GCA_033576555.1 Oophaga sylvatica | reverse complement strand
AAGCAAAACGCCAGCAAAAGCCATACACCTGAAAAATGCTATTGAGAACTCTGCTATTAGAAGTGAAGGGGAAGAACAAAGACAAAAAATCTAAATAATAAAAATATTGAAGGAAGAGAAACCAATCACAAACTAAAGTGTTTCTATACGAATGCACAAAGCATGGGCAACAAACAAGGAGAACTGGAGCTACTAACGCAGGAGAAGAAATATGATGTCATTGGAATCACTGAGACTTGGTGGGACGATACACATGATTGGAATACAAGGCTAGAAGGTTACAACTTATCTGCAAGAAACAGACTTGATAAACGAGGAGGAGGTGTTGCATTGTATGTTAGAAAAGCGTATATCTGCACAGAGATTGAAGCTTCAGAGACTGGGAGTTCTGTGGAAACTGTTTGGGTAAGAATACAAGGACAGAACAATGGAAAGGACACCATTGTAGGCATTTACTACAGGCCGCCTGTGCAAGCTGAAGATATGGATGAACTCTTTATGCATCAAATGGCCAAGTTCTCCAAAAAATATGACATAGTGGTCATGGGAGATTTCAACTATCCAGACATTTGTTGGGAATCTCTCTCAGGCAAAACTAACAGGTCCAGGAAATTCTTATCCTCTCTTGCTGACAACTTTATCTTCCAAAAGGTAATGGAGAAAACAAGGGGATCTGCTACCTTGGATCTAATCCTCATAAACAGGGAGGAAATGGTGGAGGAGGTAAGAGTGGCTGGGACCCTAGGAGGTAGTGACCATGCTATTTTAGAATTTTGGATAACAAGAGGAGGAAGACCTGTGAAGACTCAGACGTCAAGGTTAGATTTCAGAAAGGCAGATTTTAAGGAACTCAGAAAGAGAATTGGAGGGATCCAATGGCTGGATATCCTTAAGGACAAAAATGTCCAGGAAGGATGGAAAATCTTGAAAAATGAGATTCTCAAAGCACAATCGTTAACAATTCCAAAAAGAGGGAAGAATGGGAAGCATTTAAGGAAACCAGGATGGATGAACATAGAACTTAAACACATGCTAAAAAGGAAGAAAGAAATGTTTATCAAATGGAAAGAGGGAGGCATATCTAAAGAAGAATATAATGCCGTCTGCAGAACCTGCAGGGCACAAATCAGATTATCTAAAGCTGACAATGAATTAAGGCTTGCAAGTGACGTCAAAAGCAACAAAAAAGGATTTTGGGGATACGTCAAAAGTAAAAGAAAAGTCAAAGATGCTATAGGATTTTTACAGGATGAAAATGATGAAATGGTAAGTCAGGATGTTGAGAAGGCTGAACTTTTAAATTCCTATTTTGCATCTGTTTTCTCTCAGAAAGGAAATGTAACATCAACTGATCTTCACTGTCCTATTAAAGGAATAGAAGAATCCAGGATATCTATAAACAGAAAGACAGTGAGGAAACACTTAGCTAACATAAATGAATTCAAGTCTCCAGGTCCAGATGAATTACACCCCAGGGTACTGAAGGAGATAGCAGAAGAAATTCTTGAACCACTGTCCATAATCTTTGAAAATTTTTGGAGAACAGGAGAAGTCCCAGAAGACTGGAGAAGAGCAAATGTTCCTATCTTCAAAAAGGGGAAGAAGGTGGACCCAGGGAACTACAGGCCGGTGAGTCTGACTTCTATACCAGGAAAAATCTTTGAACAAATTATTAAAGAACATGTATGCAAGTACCTGGATAAGAATGAAGTGATTAAACAGAGTCAGCATGGGTTTGTAACTAATAAGTCATGTCAGACTAACTTAATTTCCTTCTATGACAGAATCACTGACTGGGTGGATCAGGGAAATGCTGTAGATATAGTATATCTTGACTTCAGCAAAGCATTTGACAAAGTATCTCACACAATCCTTATTGAAAAAATGACTAAGTATGGAATGGACAAGGCAACTGTTAGGTGGATTCATAACTGGCTTAGTGATCGGACCCAAAGAGTGGTTGTAAATGGCTGCACATCCAGTTGGAAGAATGTCTCAAGTGGGATACCACAAGGCTCTGTTTTGGGCCCTGTATTGTTCAACATCTTTATCAATGATTTAGATGAAGGAATTGAGGGTAAACTGATCAAATTTGCTGATGACACAAAGCTAGGAGGGGTAGCTAATACTAGAGAAGAGAGAGAGAGGATTCAAAAAGATATACATCAACTGGAGCAGTGGGCAGCAACTAACAGAATGGATTTTAACAGGGAAAAAATGCAAAGTACTACATCTGGGCAATAAAAATGAAAAAAGCATATACAAAATGGGAGGAATAGGGCTAAGTAACAGCACATGTGAAAAAGACTTGGGTATACTAATTGATCACAGACTTAACATGAGTCAACAGTGTGATGCAGCAGCAAAAAAGGCAAATGCAATTCTAGGATGTATCAACAGAAGCATACAGTCTAGATCACGTGAGGTCATTATTGCCCTCTACTCCTCTTTGGTCAGACCTCATCTGGAATACTGTGTCCAGTTTTGGGCACCACATTTTAAAAAAGACATCAACAAACTGGAGCAAGTTCAGAGAAGAGCCACCAGAATGGTGACCGGTCTGCAAACCATGTCCTATGAGGAACGGTGCAGGATTTGGGAATGTTTAGCTTGCAAAAAAGAAGACTGAGAGGAGACTTAATAGCTGTCTACAAATATCTCAAGGGCTGTCACATTGTAGAAGGATCATCTTTATTCTCATTTGCGCAAGGAAAGACTAGAAGCAATGGGATGAAACTGAATGGGAGGAGACACAGATTAGATATTAGAAAAAACTTTTTGACAGTTAGGGTGATCAATGAGTGGAACAGGCTGCCACAAGAGGTGGTGAGTTCTCCTTCAATGGAAGTCTTCAAACAGAGGCTGGATAGACATCTGTCTGGGATGATTTAGAGAATCCTGCTTTGAGCAGGGGGTTGGACCAGATGACCCAGGAGGTCCCTTCCAACTCTACCATTCTATGATTCTATGATTCTATGATGTGTGTAATGTGTATGGAGAGTGTACATACGTGTGTAGTGTGTATGTAGAGTGTACATATGTGTGTAGTGTTATGAAGAGTTTACATATGTGTGTAGTGTGTATGGAGAGTGTACATATGCGTGTAGTGTGTATGGAGAGTGTACTATGTGTGTAATGTTATGGAGAGTACATATGTGTAATAGTGTGTATGGAGAGTGTACATATGTGTGTAGTGTGTATGAATACATGTGTGTAATGTGTATGGAGAGTGTACATGTGTGAGTGTGTATGTAGAGTGTACTATGTGTGTAGTGTGTATGAGAGTTTACATATGTGTGTGTGATGTGTCATGGGTAATGTGTAGGAGAGTGACATATGGTGTAATGTGTATGGAGAATGTACACTGTGTAATGTTAGGGAGAGTGACATATGTGTGTAAGTGTATGGAGGTGTACATATGTGGTAGTGTGTATGAATGTACATATGTGTATGTTATGATGTGTATGAGAGAGTGTACATATGTGTGTATGTGTATGGAGAGTGTACATATGGTTGTAGTGTATGGAGAGTGTACATTGTGTGTAATGTGTATGGAGAGTGTACATATGTGTGTAGTGTGTATGGAGAATGTACATATGTGTGTATGTGTATGGAGATGTACAATGTGTGTAATGTGTATGGAGAGTGTACATATGTGTGTAATGTGTATGGAGAGTGTACATATGTGTGTAATGTGTATGGAGAGTGTACATATGTGTGTAGTGTGTATGGAGATGTACATATGTGTGTAATGTGTATGGAGAATGTACATGTGTGTAATGTGTATGGAGAGTGTACATATGTGTGTAATGTGTATGGAGAGTGTACATGTGTGTAATGTGTATGGAGATGTACATTGTGTGTAATGTGTATGGAGAATGTACACGTGTGTAATGTGTATGGAGAGTGTACATATGTGTGTAATGTGTATGGAGAATGTACACGTGTGTAATGTGTATGGAGATGTACTAGTGTGTAATGTGTATGAGAGTGTACATATGTGTGTAATGTGTATGGAGAGTGTACATATGTGTGTAATGTGTATGGAGAGTGTACATATGTGTGTAGTGTGTATGGAGAATGTACACATGTGTAATGTGTATGGAGAGTGTACACATGTGTAATGTGTATGGAGAGTATACATATGTGTGTAATGTGTATGGAGAGTGTACATATGTGTGTAATGTGTATGGAGAATGTACAATGTGTAATGTGTATGGAGAGTGTACATATGTGTGTAATGTGTATGGAGAGTGTACATATGTGTGTAATGTGTATGGAGATGTACATATGTGTGTAATGTGTATGGAGAATGTACACATGTGTAATGTGTATGGAAGTGTACATATGTGTGTAGTGTGTATGAGAGTGTACATATGTGTTTAATGTGTATGGAGAGTGTACATATGTGTGTAATGTGTATGGAGAGTGTACATATGTGTGTAATGTGTATGGAGTGTACATATGTGTGTAATGTGTATGGAGAGTGTACATATGTGTTAATGTGTATGGAGAGTGTACATATGTGTGTAATGTGTATGGAGAATGTACACATGTGTGTAATGTGTATGGAGAGTGTACATGTGTATGTGTATGGAGAGTGTACATATGTGTGTAATGTGTATGGAGAGTGTACATATGTGTGTAATGTGTATGGAGATGTACAATGTGTGTAATGTGTAGGAGATGTACATATGTGTGTAATGTGTATGGAGAGTGTACATATGTGTGTAATGTGTATGGAGAGTGTACATATGTGTGTAATGTGTATGGAGAGTGTACATGTGTGTAATGTGTATGGAGAGTGTACATGTGTATGTGTATGGAGAGTGTACATAGTGTGTATGTGTATGGAGAGTGTACATGTGTGTAGTGTGTATGGAGAGTGTACATGTGTGTATGTGTATGGAATGTACAATGTGTGTAATGTGTATGGAGATGTACACGTGTGTAGTGTGTATGGAGAGTGTACATATGTGTGTAATGTGTATGGAGAATGTACACATGTGTGTAATGTGTATGGAGAGTGTACACGTGTGTATGTGTATGGAGAGTGTACATATGTGTGTAATGTGTATGGAGAGTGTACATATGTGTGTAATGTGTATGGAGAGTGTACATATGTGTGTAATGTGTATGCAGAATGTACACATGTGTGTAATGTGTATGGAGAGTGTACATATGTGTGTAATGTGTATGGAGAGTGTACATGTGTGTAGTGTGTATGGAGAGTGTACATATGTGTGTAATGTGTATGGAGAGTGTACATGCGTGTAGTGTGTATGGAGAGTGTACATATGTGTGTAATGTGTATGGAGAATGTACACATGTGTGTAATGTGTATAAAGAGTGTACATATGTGTGTAATGTGTATGGAGAGTGTACATATGTGTGTATTGTGTATGGAGAGTGTACACGTGTGTAGTGTGTATGGAGAGTGTACATATGTGTGTAGTGTGTATCAGGGTGGATTGATTTAAATCAAAAGATTTTTTTAATATAAATCACGATTAAAATCTAAAACTTTCAATCATTTTTCAATTAACTCCACACTTCTAGCTTGGTTTCACTTTCTGTAGCTTGGTTTCAGTTTCTTTTTCATTCAGTTGACATGCCCAAACTTGTTGGATAGTCAGTCAGCAGTACTTGGCTGTAGTAACAATCAAACTTCAGAAGTGATCTGCGTGAGCCATGGCAGGTCGTAAGAGAGACCCTATTTGGGTTCATTTTGTTGAGATGCCAGCAGAGCTTGGAAAGAAAGGTGGGAGAGCAAAGTGCAAATACTGTCAAAAGGATATCCAAGGACTTGTTTGCCGTTTGAAATCACATTATGAAAACTGCACCAGAAGGGAAATGAAGATGTTGATAGTGATACAACTAATGTCAATGAACCCCCACAGCTTCTTATGCACCAGGACCCTAGCACTAGTGGTAAGTCTGGCAATTACAACCTATTTTAACAGACGTTTTACTGGGATGGTTAAAGTCTATGAAAAGAAAAATTTCTAGCACTAGTTCTGGAGTATAGAATTTAAATTTATGTTAAGGCAATATTTCACAGAAGATTAACGTTAAGTAAAAATAAAAGAGTGTGTATACGCCTATTTTTTTTTTTATTTGTAGGCTACAATTCACTTTTGAAGTCTGCCAAATTGACCATTTTTTTAAAAAAACATTTTTTCAGTTGCTCTGATATTACTAGTATTACAGCAACTTCACCGGAAACTTGAGTAGCATAACTTTTGAGACAGCCCTTATAGGACGAGGACCATTACATTGTTCAAAAAGTTTGTTTCAAAATATTTTCCTTATATTTCTTCAAATACGCAGTCGAATTATATTTTTAATTACTGTGCTTTCAGGGTCAAATATGGCTTGTGCTGCACGTGACAATCAATATCTGGGTACAACTTCAACAAAGCAGCCCAACAAAAAACTTTGCGTGCAAAGTGTAGAAAAATTCCTCTTAAAGACTACGACGAGCCAGAAAGAACATTTTGATGAATTAATTGCTAAATTCATATTTGCAACCAATTCTTCTTTCCGACTAGTTGAACACCCATTGTTTGTACAAATGATGGAAGGAATAAGACCAGGCTACAAACCACCAAGTAGATTTGATATCTCAGGAAAACATCTTCAGGCTGTATACGACAAAGAAAGAGCGGCTTGTACAAAATATTTGAAAGACAAAGTTGTTAACATGAGCTTGGATGGTTGGAGCAACATCCACAACGACCCCATAATTTGCACTTGTGTCACAACAGAAGATGGTGAAACTTACCTTACAGACACAATCGACACATCTGGAAATTCACATACTGCTGAATATTTACTTGAAATTGCTAAGAACTCAATTCACCAATGCCAAGAACAGTTTGGATGTAAAGTAAGGAGCTTAGTTACTGATAACGCAAGCAATGTGGCAAAAATGCGAGCGGAACTGGCACATGAGGATGACACAAATGTCATTACATACGGTTGTTCTGCCCATTTGTTGCATCTTTTGGCAAAAGACCTGCATATTTCGGGTGTCAAGGAACATGTTGTAGAAACTGTTAAATATTTCCGCAATAATCATTTTGCACATGCAACCTACAAGGAAATGGGAGGACTGAAGTTGGTTCTACCACAAGATGTTAGATGGAATACCTTGGCTGAATGCTTGGAACTGTTTATTAACAACTGGTCAAAATTAGTGTCCATTTGCGAAACACATCGGGATAAAATTGATGCTAATATAACGAAGCAAAGTATTAAATCTTGGTGTGAAGAGAAATGCCAAGGACCTTTTGGAAAGGTTAAAGCCAATATCTATTGCGTTGGATAAAATGCAGAAAGATACTGCAACCATAGCTGATGCCACAAAAGTTTGGAAAGATTTAGAAGGTTCGCTAGATCGCTTGAACCTCTCAAACAATGTAAAGGTTGCAATACACCACCGCAAGGACCAAGCATTAAAAGAAGAACACTATTTAGCCAATATCTTGCATCCCATCTACAGAGGGAAAAAACTATCTGAGGCGGAAATCAACTCTGCAATGGAGTGGCTCGCCAATACTAACCATGACATTGTGGCAACTGTGCTGAAATTGAAGTGTGAATCTGCACCATTTCAAAAATACATGTTTGCAGATAACGTCGTTAATGAACTAAAACCACTGGACTGGTGGAAGTCGCAATCACTTGTTCTTCCAGC
This sequence comes from Oophaga sylvatica, assembly GCA_033576555.1. Lineage (NCBI taxonomy): Eukaryota > Metazoa > Chordata > Amphibia > Anura > Dendrobatidae > Oophaga > Oophaga sylvatica. The sequence continues at coordinate 53,123 of JARQOD010003822.1, read as the reverse complement.
GAAGATAATAAATGTAGCTACTCAGCTACTGACTGCATCGGCTTCATCGGCAGGAGTAGAGAGATTGTTTTCTTCATTTGGTTTTGTGCACACAACAGTCCGAAACCGCTTAGGAACTGCTAAAGCAGGACAACTAGTTTTCCTATTAAAAGTCCTAAATAAACAGTAGGCTTAAAGGACTGATGTATTCACTGAAGATGTTTGCTTACTTCAAACGTTAGAGATAGGCTATTGTTAAAAAGTACTTACTCTCTGTAGTTCAATTCTGATTGTTTAATAGTGCAAATAAAAATTATTAGGTTTCATAATCATCAACTGTTTTAATATTTTTATTTGTGTAAAATAATTTGATTTGCAAAAAGACAAAGTTTTGCTTGTGTACAACTTGATTAAAAAAATCCGATTTAAATAAAAAAAATCTGATTTTTTTTATTTTTTTTTAAAAAATCATGATTTTTATCCACCCTGGTGTGTATGGAGAGTATACATATGTGTGTAATGTGTATAAAGAGTGTACATATGTGTGTAATGTGTATGGAGAGTGTACATATGTGTGTATCGTGTATGGAGAGTGTACACGTGTGTAGTGTGTATGGAGAGTGTACATATGTGTGTAATGTGTATGGAGAGTGTACACGTGTGTAGTGTGTATGGAGAGTGTATATGTGTGTGTAATGTGTATGGAGAGTGTACATGTATGTAATGTGTATGGAGAGTGTACATATGTGTGTAATGTGTATAAAGAGTGTACCTGGATAAGAATGAAGTGATTAAACAGAGTCAGCATGGGTTTGTAACTAATAAGTCATGTCAGACTAACTTAATTTCCTTCTATGACAGAATCACTGACTGGGTGGATCAGGGAAATGCTGTAGATATAGTATATCTTGACTTCAGCAAAGCATTTGACAAAGTATCTCACACAATCCTTATTGAAAAAATGACTAAGTATGGAATGGACAAGGCAACTGTTAGGTGGATTCATAACTGGCTTAGTGATCGGACCCAAAGAGTGGTTGTAAATGGCTGCACATCCAGTTGGAAGAATGTCTCAAGTGGGGTACCACAAGGCTCTGTTTTGGGCCCTGTATTGTTCAACATCTTTATCAATGATTTAGATGAAGGAATTGAGGGTAAACTGATCAAATTTGCTGATGACACAAAGCTAGGAGGGGTAGCTAATACTAGAGAAGAGAGAGAGAGGATTCAAAAAGATATACATAAACTGGAGCAGTGGGCAGCAACTAACAGAATGGATTTTAACAGGGAAAAATGCAAAGTACTACATCTGGGCAATAAAAATGAAAAAAGCATATACAAAATGGGAGGAATAGGGCTAAGTAACAGCACATGTGAAAAAGACTTGGGTATACTAATTGATCACAGACTTAACATGAGTCAACAGTGTGATGCAGCAGCAAAAAAGGCAAATGCAATTCTAGGATGTATCAACAGAAGCATACAGTCTAGATCACGTGAGGTCATTATTGCCCTCTACTCCTCTTTGGTCAGACCTCATCTGGAATACTGTGTCCAGTTTTGGGCACCACATTTTAAAAAAGACATCAACAAACTGGAGCAAGTTCAGAGAAGAGCCACCAGAATGGTGACCGGTCTGCAAACCATGTCCTATGAGGAACGGTTGCAGGATTTGGGAATGTTTAGCTTGCAAAAAAGAAGACTGAGAGGAGACTTAATAGCTGTCTACAAATATCTCAAGGGCTGTCACATTGTAGAAGGATCATCTTTATTCTCATTTGCACAAGGAAAGACTAGAAGCAATGGGATGAAACTGAATGGGAGGAGACACAGATTAGATATTAGAAAAAACTTTTTGACAGTTAGGGTGATCAATGAGTGGAACAGGCTGCCACGAGAGGTGGTGAGTTCTCCTTCAATGGAAGTCTTCAAACAGAGGCTGGACAGACATCTGTCTGGGATGATTTAGAGAATCCTGCTTTGAGCAGGGGGTTGGACCAGAAGGCCCAGGAGGTCCCTTCCAACTCTACCATTCTATGATTCTATGATTCTATGTGTGTGTAATGTGTTATACGTGTGCTTCTTATCTGTGTATGTTTGGTAGATGTGTAAGAGTATACAGGAGTGACAGTGTGAATAGTTATCACTGCGAGTACTAGCAGCTTCAGGCTTGTGTCAGGGATACTTGTAATGGTCGTGGAGTTAGAGGTGAGGAGTCTGGGATCTATGGAGGAGCAGGGTAGTCGTAGTGTCAGGTGTAGAGACTCCGGAGAGCTCAATCACTAGAGATTAAAGGTCAGAGAATTGGAATAGGGGTTTGTAGGGCCATTCCTTACCCCCTCATTTACGAGGACAGCTGTCCGCCAGGTTCAGGCTTGTGTCTGAGTGACAAGTAATTATCGTGGAATTAGAGGTGAGGAGTCTGGGATCTATGGAGGAGCAGGGTAGTCGTAGTGTCAGGTGTAGAGACTCCGGAGAGCTCAATCACTAGAGATTAAAGGTCAGAGAATTGGAATAGGGGTTTGTAGGGCCATTCCTTACCCCGTCATTTACCAGTTCTGCTTTCCTCCAGGTTCAGCTGGGATTCCCTCCTGCTCCAGGAGCTGACCTCGGACCCTCTGATTCAGGCGGCTGGGGTGGTCATCCTGGATGAAGTAGATGAGCGTACAGTGGCCACTGACCTGCTTCTGGGCCTGCTGAAGGACCTGATAATACAGAGACCCCTTCTTCGTTTGGTGGTTATGACCTCGCCGGCATTTCAGCAGCGTATGGTGGATTTTTTGGGAGCAGATGTCTCTGTGGTGAACGTTCCAGTGCGAGAACACCTGCCGAATGTTGTGTACCGCCCGTCAGTGTCACAAGACCGCGTCATGACGGCATGTCACATGGTCCTGGACGTTCACCGTAGGAATGAGGCTGGGGATGTGCTGGTGTTTTTGGGCAGTGATGAGGTAAGACGATGCTGGATGTTGCGTTTCTTGTGGCTGCAGAGCCGTTCTGTTACTGTTTATCGTGCTCTGCAGGAAGTTCTCCGCTGCTGCGCTACGCTTCTCACCGAGGCCGTGTCTCTGAGTCCCAGTCTCGGGTCTCTCTTGCCCATGTCTCTGATGGCCAGTGCTGGCAGTGGGATGCAGTCAGTGTATGAGGCTGAATCCGGAAACGACCGTCGAGTGTTCCTCTCCGGCTCACCAGCAGAACTTTCCTTCTCCCTCCCGGGAATTTGTTACGTCATCGATACAGGGCACGAGCTACAGTGTGTGAGTATGAGAGCTGAGGCACCACATCCATACTGTGCAAAAGTGTTAGGTGGGCGTGGAGAAAAACACTGCAGAGTCAGATGCTTCACAAGAGACGCGGTACTAAATTATTGATGAGCAAAGTTCAAAGTGAAGATACATGTAAATCCCATCAGTATCAGATACACCCGTCACCTCCATTATCAGTATCTGGTGACCGCCCATCACCTCCATCATCGATCTCTGGTGACCGCCCATTGCGTCTATCCGGTGTGATTGTGATCGTCTCTCAGGTCGGTGATTGTAGTGGAGGTGATTGGGTATGTGGTGGTCTGGCAGGAGGTAATTGTAGTGGGAGGTGATTGGGTATGTGGTGGTCTGGCAGGAGGTGATTGTAGTAGGAGGTGATTGGTTATGTGGTGGTCTGGCAGGAAGTGATTGTAGTGGGGGGTGATTGGTTATGTGGTGGTCTGGCAGGAGGTGATTGTAGTGGGGGTGATTGGGTATGTGGTGGTCTGGCAGAGGTGATTGTAGTGGAGGTGATTGGGTATGTGGTGGTCTGGCAGGAGATGATTGTAGTAGGAGGTGATTGGGTATGTGGTGGTCTCTCAGGTCGGTGATTGTAGTGGGGGTGATTGGGTATGTGGTGGTCTGGCAGGAGGTGATTGTAGTAGGAGGTGATTGGTTATGTGGTGGTCTGGCAGGAGGTGATTGTAGTGGGGGGTGATTGGTTATGTGGTGGTCTGGCAGGAGGTGATTGTAGTAGGAGGTGATTGGGTATGTGGTGGTCTGGCAGGAGGTGATTGTAGTAGGAGGTGATTGGGTATGTGGTGGTCTGGCAGGAGGTGATTGTAGTAGGAGGTGATTGGTTATGTGGTGGTCTGGCAGGAGGTGATTGTAGTGGGGGGTGATTGGTTATGTGGTGGTCTGGCAGGAGGTGATTGTAGTGGGGGTGATTGGGTATGTGGTGGTCTGGCAGGAGGTGATTGTAGTGGGAGGTGATTGGGTATGTGGTGGTCTGGCAGGAGGTGATTGTAGTGGGGGGTGATTGGTTATGTGGTGGTCTGGCAGGAGGTGATTGTAGTGGGGGTGATTGGGTATGTGGTGGTCTGGCAGGAGGTGATTGTAGTGGGGGTGATTGGGTATGTGGTGGTCTGGCAGGAGGTGATTGTAGTGGGAGGTGATTGGGTATGTGGTGGTCTGGCAGGAGGTGATTGTAGTGGGGGTGATTGGGTATGTGGTGGTCTGGGAGGAGGTGATTGTAGTGGAGGTGATTGGGTATGTGGTGGTCTGGCAGAGGTGATTGTAGTGGAGGTGATTGGGTATACGTGGTCTGGGAGGAGGTGATTGTAGTGGAGGTGATTGGGTATGTGGTGGTCTGGCAGGAGGTGATTGTAGTGGGAGGTGATTGGGTATGTGGTGGTCTGGCAGGAGGTGATTGTAGTGGGGGTGATTGGGTATACGTGGTCTGGGAGGAGGTGATTGTAGTGGAGGTGATTGGGTATGTGGTGGTCTGGCAGGAGGTGATTGTAGTGGGAGGTGATTGAGTATGTGGTGGTCTGGCAGGAGGTGATTGTAGTGGGGGTGATTGGGTATGTGGTGGTCTGGCAGGAGGTGATTGTAGTAGGAGGTGATTGGGTTGGGTATGTGGTGGTCTGGCAGAGGTGATTGTAGTGGGAGGTGATTGGGTATGTGGTGGTCTGGCAGAGGTGATTGTAGTGGAGGTGATTGGGTATGTGGTGGTCTGGCAGGAGGTGATTGTAGTGGGGGTGATTGGGTATACGTTGGTCTGGGAGGAGGTGATTGTAGTGGAGGTGATTGGGTATGTGGTGGTCTGGCAGAGGTGATTGTAGTGGAGGTGATTGGATATGCGGTGGTCTGGCAGGAGATGATTGTAGTGGGAGGTGATTGGGTATGTGGTGGTCTGGCAGGAGGTGATTGTAGTGGGGGTGATTGGGTATACTGTGGTCTGGAGGAGGTGATTGTAGTGGAGGTGATTGGGTATGTGGTGGTCTGGCAGGAGGTGATTGTAGTAGGATGTGATTGGGTATGTGGTGGTCTGGCAGGAGGTGATTGTAGTAGGAGGTGATTGGTTATGTGGTGGTCTGGCAGGAGGTGATTGTAGTGGAGGTGATTGGGTATGTGGTGGTCTGGCAGGAGGTGATTGTAGTGGGGGTGATTGGGTATACGTGGTCTGGGAGGAGGTGATTGTAGTGGAGGTGATTGGTTATGTGGTGGTCTGGCAGAGGTGATTGTAGTGGAGGTGATTGGGTATGTGGTGGTCTGGGAGGAGGTGATTGTAGTGGAGGTGATTGGTTATGTGGTGGTCTGGCAGGAGGTGATTGTAGTGGAGGTGATTGGTATGTGGTGGTCTGGCAGGAGGTGATTGTAGTGGGGGTGATTGGTATGTGGTGGTCTGGGAGGAGGTGATTGTAGTGGAGGTGATTGGGTATGTGGTGGTCTGGCAGGAGGTGATTGTAGTGGAGGTGATTGGTTGGTGTTGGTTGGGGGAGGTGATTGTAGTGGAGGTGATTGGGTATGTGGTGGTCTGGCAGAGGTGATTGTAGTGGAGGTGATTGGGTATGCGGTGGTCTGGCAGGAGGTGATTGTAGTGGAGGTGATTGGATATGCGGTGGTCTGGAGGAGGTGATTGTAGTGGAGGTGATTGGGTATGTGGTGGTCTGGCAGGAGATGATTGTAGTGGAGGTGATTGGGTATGCGGTGGTCTGGCAGGAGGTGATTGTAGTGGAGGTGATTGGGTATGTGGTGGTCTGGAGGAGGTGATTGTAGTGGAGGTGATTGGGTATGTGGTGGTCTGGCAGAGGTGATTGTAGTGGGGGTGATTGGGTATGTGGTGGTCTGGGAGGAGGTGATTGTAGTGGGGGTGATTGGATATACGTGGTCTGGGAGGAGGTGATTGTAGTGGAGGTGATTGGGTATGTGGTGGTCTGGCAGAGGTGATTGTAGTGGAGGTGATTGGTTATGTGGTGGTCTGGCAGGAGGTGATTGTAGTGGAGGTGATTGGTATGTGGTGGTCTGGCAGAGGTGATTGTAGTGGAGGTGATTGGGTATGTGGTGGTCTGGCAGGAGGTGATTGTAGTGGGGGTGATTGGTATGTGGTGGTCTGGCAGGAGATGATTGTAGTGGAGGTGATTGGGTATGTGGTGGTCTGCAGAGGTGATTGTAGTGGGGGTGATTGGGTATACGTGGTCTGGGAGGAGGTGATTGTAGTGGAGGTGATTGGGTATGTGGTGGTCTGGGAGGAGGTGATTGTAGTGGAGGTGATTGGGTATGTGGTGGTCTGGGAGGAGGTGATTGTAGTGGAGGTGATTGGGTATACGTGGTCTGGGAGGAGGTGATTGTAGTGGGGGTGATTGGGTATACGTGGTCTGGGAGGAGGTGATTGTAGTGGGGGTGATTGGGTATACGTGGTCTGGGAGGAGGTGATTGTAGTGGAGGTGATTGGGTATGTGGTGGTCTGGCAGAGGTGATTGTAGTGGAGGTGATTGGATATGCGGTGGTCTGGCAGGAGGTGATTGTAGTGGGAGGTGATTGGGTATGTGGTGGTCTGGCAGGAGGTGATTGTAGTGGGGGTGATTGGGTATACGTGGTCTGGGAGGAGGTGATTGTAGTGGAGGTGATTGGGTATGTGGTGGTCTGGCAGAGGTGATTGTAGTGGAGGTGATTGGGTATGTGGTGGTCTGGCAGGAGGTGATTGTAGTGGGAGGTGATTGGGTATGTGGTGGTCTGGCAGGAGGTGATTGTATGGGGGTGATTGGGTATACGTGGTCTGGGAGGAGGTGATTGTAGTGGAGGTGATTGGGTATGTGGTGGTCTGGCAGAGGTGATTGTAGTGGAGGTGATTGGATATGCGGTGGTCTGGCAGGAGGTGATTGTAGTGGGAGGTGATTGGGTATGTGGTGGTCTGGCAGGAGATGATTGTAGCAGGGGGTGATTGTAGTGGGGGGGTGGGATTGTAGCTCTAACTTGGTATATTTGGCGGAGGTGTAGCAGAATGATGTGTGGTTATCTGTCGGCTATTGAGAATTTCTCTGGCGCGGGTTGATCATCTCTGATGGGTGGGAGGTAATCTGCCGGGGGTGGGGTTTAATTGAAGTCTGGTGGTCTCTTTGGGTAGGGTGTGGTCTTTCTGGCTGGGTATAGCTGTCTTATGCTATCTAGATGGTGGGTGAATTACTCTGCTGTCTCTCGTGCAGGTTTACAATCCTCGGATTCGAGCAGATTCTTGGGTCCTCCGTGTGATCAGTAAAAGCCGAGCGGAGGTCCGCAGGATGAGAGTCAAGGCTGCTGATGGTGAGTCAATTAGCCGACCGCTGAATGTGTCGGGCATGAGGTGAGAAGCTGAGTGGATAATCGGTGATTGTGGAGGGAAGCCCTATGGTGCCAATATCTAATGAGTTTTGTCTGGAGCAGAACCCCCTTGTTTTGAGTTTTTCTTCTCTCCATTCTGGCAGTTTCCTTTCTCTGATATCTTTATGTCTCAGGGATTTGTTATCGGTTGTATCCTGAAATCACCTTTGAGACACAGATGCCGGACATATCGCCTCCTCGAATTCTGCAGGAGAACCTGAGTCGCATGGTCCTGCTACTGAAGAGGCTGGACATCGCTGACCTTGGACAGTGCCACTTCTTGGATCGACCTGGTAAAGATATTCAGGCGTGTGTGCGCCCTGTAGGCAGTAATGGGGTAGTCATTCTTCTGACAGCCACAGTGATTGGTCTGTGTTCAGCCCCAATCCCAGGGGGTGCCGACCCCCATCATCAGGAATGGTCCACTATTTTGACGATCACCCCATTTGTACAGCCTACTCCCTTTTCTTTTTAGCCCCGGAGACCCTCATGCAATCCCTGGAAGATCTGGACTACCTGGCTGCCCTTGATGATGATGGGAATCTGTCTGAGGTCGGCATTGTCATGTCGGAGTTTCCGCTCGATCCTCAGATCTCAAAATCTCTTCTTGCAGCTTGCGAGTTCCAATGTGTCAGTGAGATGCTCACATTGGCAGCAATGCTCACCGGTACAGTAACCTGATGGGGGGTTGTGAGTGGGTGGAATAGCCAACAGTGTAGGGCGTGATTGGGTATGTTGTGGTCTGGCAAGGGGTGATTGTAGTGTGAGTAGAGGGTATGGGATAGGAGTTGCAGAGAGTGTGTGTGAGTGTGGGGCGGTTGTCGAAAAGAGCTTGTATCTGAAGGGTGACTAAGAGCATGTGTGGGGGAGTTGTGTAGAGCGTGTGTATGTGTGGCGATCTACAGCATGTGTGAGAGGTGGTTGTAGAGCACTTGTGTTTGTGAGGGGTTGTGGAAAGTCTGTGTTTAGGGGAAGGTTGTAGAGAGCATAGGGGAAAAGGTGTAGTGAGAGCATGTGTGTGGGGGGTTATAGAAGAGAGCGTGTGTGGGGGGGGTTCTAGAAGAGAGCGTGTGTGTGGGGGGTTCTAGAAGAGAGCATGTGTGGGGAGTTGTAGAAGAGAGCATGTGTGTGTGGAGGGTTCTAGAAGAGAGCATGAGTGTGGAGGTGTAATGATACTCCCATTTTGCCCACATTCAAAGTCCCTTCCAGAACTTTCCACACACAGTGAGCTCTGCTATACTAGCTGTGAGGGTCTGACCCCCCTTCCTTTTCCCCCTGTCAGCAGTTGCAGACTGTTCTCACTAGTGTTTCAGATAGTGTTGATCTAGAATCTAACCATTAGGGCATAACTCAACACCAGTTGATGTTATGAGTATGAGAGTTACATACTTGGGTTGTGCGTCGACCCAGCTACCCGGCCTGTATTTTTCTAGGCTCCAGCGTCAGCAGAATCCAAGAAACCAATTCCTAATTAGGTGACCCATCCAGTTACTTCACGCTTAGACTTAAATGAACGCCAACGTCCTGCGGAGTAAGGTGGTACTCTATGCGTCGCCGTAGGGGGTTCCATCTCTTAGTTATGTAATTCAAAATTTTTTTAGCAAAATGTTCACCCTGGCAGAAAGAAGAGGGTTTCCATAACTCGGCCCCTTTAGAGATGTCACCACCAGGGGGTTATAAGGTAGTGCCAGCTTATTTTGCGGCAGACTTGCCTCGGAAACCTGATTCAGTGAAACTCTGTAATGCACTGTGACGTGTCCCTCATCCCCCAATCTCATGGTTTACCTGAAATGATCTAAGCAACTGTAAGTTTTCTTCCTTTAATCCTTTTTATTTTGTAATTGTCTTGTACATACGTTAATTGTCTCATATTGTAATATCTTTTAGATCATTTGTAAACACTGCCTACCTTTTTGGAGTAAAATATATAAAATTACTAGTTCCGTTTCTCCTTGCTCTATAACGTACTGTCACGTCCTCCGGAGGGAATTACGCTACTAAATTGGGGTGGCCCCTGCCCCACATTCTGAAACCAGAGGCTGGTGGCAGCAAGCGTGTATTGGGCATTGGATAAAGCTGGCAGTGATGGAGCCGGTTTTATAAGCGTATTGCCTGGCTGCGGCTAGGAGTAGTTATAATTCCCTCACTGCAGCATGCCTAATAGCCAGTACACATCCAAGCAGGCCTGTCCGGCGACTTATTATCCTAAGTGCAGTTCCCTGACCTGAGGGTAAGGGGATGCCGGAGAGCTGTGAGTTCCTAAGCGGAATGGTAAAGTGGGATATACATAAATCCCTGAGGTTCATGACATATTGGTGGCAGAGGTGGGATAACTAAAATAAGCCCACCCCCCGCGATTGTGTTTGCTTTTTTTTCATCATATTGGCAGTGGTGGGATCATAAACTGTATCCCCCAGGCCCGTTCATCACAGAAGGGTTCTAGAAGAGCGCCTGTGTGTCGAGGGTTGTAGAAGAGAGCATGTGTGTGGAGGGTTCTAGAAGAAAGCATGTGTGTGTGGGGTTCTAGAAGAGTATGTGTGTGGAGGGTTGTAGAGAGAGTGGAGGGTTGTATAAGAGAGCATGTGTGGGGGGGGTTGTAGAAGAGAACATGTGTGTGGGAGGTTCTAGAAGAGAGCATGTGTGTGGAGGGTTCTAGAAGAGAGCATGTGTGGGGGGGGTTCTAGAAGAGCGCATGTGTGGAGGGTTCTAGAAGAGAGCATGTGTGTGGGGGGTTCTAGAAGAGTGTGGGGGGTTGTAGAGAGAGTTGAGGGTTCTAGTAGAGAGCATGTGTGGGGGGGTTGTAGAAGAGAGCATGTGTGTGGGAGGTTCTAGAAGAGAGCATGTGTGTGGGGGGTTCTAGAAGAGAGCATGTGTGTGGGGGGTTCTAGAAGAGAGGATGTGTGTGGGGTTCTAGAAGAGAGCATGTGTGTGGAGGGTTCTAGAAGAGCGTGTGTGGAGGGTTCTAGAAGAGCATGTGGGTGGGGGGCTGTAGAGAGTGTTGGGCTTTTAGAGTGTGTGTGTTGGGGGCTGTAGAGTGTGTGTTGGGGCTGTAGAGTGTGTGTTTGGGGGGCTGTAGAGTGTGTATGTTGGGGGGCTGTAGAGTGTGTGTTGGGGGCTGTAGAGAGAGTGTGTTGGGGGCTGTAGAGTGTGTGTTGGGGGCTGTAGAGAGTGTGTTGGGGCTGTAAAGAGTGTGTGTGTTGGGGGCTGTAGAGAGAGGTGTGTTGGGGGCTGTAGATGTGTGTGGGAGCTGTAGAGAGTGTGTGGGGGCTGTAGAGAGAGTGTGTGTTGGGGGCTGTAGAGAGAGTGTGTGTTGGGGGCTGTAGAGAGAGTGTGTGTTGGGGGCTGTAGAGAGAGTGTGTGTTGGGGGCTGTAGAGAGAGTGTGTGTTGGGGCTGTAGAGAGTGTGTGTTGGGGCTTAAGAGAGTGTGTGTTGGGGGCTGTTAGAGGAGTGTGTTGGGGGCTGTAGAGATCTTGTGTGTGTTGGGGGCTGTAGAGAGTGGGGGGCTGAGAGAGTGTGTGTTGGGGGCTGTAGAGAGAGTGTTGGGGGCTGTAGAGAGAGTGTGTGTTGGGCTGTAGAGAGAGTGTATGTTGGGCTGTAGAGAGTGTGTGTGGGGGCTGTAGAGAGTGTGTGTTGGGGGGCTGTAGAGAGTGTGTGTTGGGGGGCTGTAGAGAGTGTGTTTGGGAGCTGTAGAGAGAGTGTGTGTTGGGGCTGAGAGTGTGTATTGGGCTGTAGAGAGTGTGTGTTGGGGGGCTGTAGTGTGTGTGTTTTTTGGGGGGCTGTAGAGTTGTTGGGCTGTAGAGATCTTGTGTGTGTGTGTGTGGTTGGGGGCTGTAGAGAGTGTGGGGGCTGTAGAGTATGTTTGGGAGCTGTAGAGAGTGTGTATTTGTTGGGGGCTGTAGAGAGTGTGTGTTTTGTTGGGGGCTGTAAAGATCTTGTGTGTGTGTGTTGGGGCTGTAGAGATCTGTGTGTGTGTGTGTTGGGGGCTGTAGAGAGTGTGGGGGCTGTAGAGAGGTGTGTTGGGCTGTAGAGATCTTGTGTGTGTGTGGGGGGGTCTGTAGAGAGTGTGGGGGGCTGTAGAGAGTGTGTGTATTTTGTTGGGGGGCTGTAGAGAGTGTGTGTGTTGGGGCTGTAGAGAGAGTGTGTTGGGGGCTGTAGAGAGAGTGTGTTGGGGGCTGTAGAGAGAGTGTGTGTTGGGGGGCTGTAGAGAGTGTGTGTTTTGTTGGGGGCTGTAAAGATTTGTGTGTGTGTGGTGGGGGGCTGTAGAGAGAGTGTGTGTTGGGGCTAGTAAGATCTTGTGTGTGTGTGTGTTGGGGGCTGTAGAGAGTGGGGGGCTGTAGAGTGTGTGTTGGGGAGCTGTAGAGAGTGTTGTGTTGGGGGCTGTAGAGAGAGTGTGTGTTGGGGGCTGTAGAGAGATGTGTGTGTTGGGGGCTGTAGAGAGAGTGTGTGTTGGGGAGGCTGTAGGAAGAGTGTGGTTGGGGGCTGTAGAGACTGTGTGTGTTGGGGGCTGAGAGCGTTGTGGGGGGCTGTAGAGTGTGTGTTTGGAGCTGTAGAGAGAGTGTGTGTTGGGGCTGTAGAGATCTTGTGTGTGTTGGGAGCTGTAAGAGAGAGTGGTTGGGGGCTGTAGAGAGAGTGTGTGTTGGGGGCTGTAGAGAAGTGTGTGTTGGGGGGCTGTAGAGAGAGTGTGTGTTGGGGGCTGTAGAGATCTTGTGTGTGTGGGGCTGTAGAGAGAGAGTGTGTTGGGGGGCTGTAGAGAGTGTGTGTTGGGGGCTGTAGAGATCTTGTGTGTGTTGGGGCTGAGAGCGTGTGGGGGTGTAGAGTGTGTGTTGGGAGCTGTAGAGAGAGTGGGTTGGGGAGCTTGTAAGAGAGAGTGGTTGGGGGGCTGTAGAGGAGAGTGTGTTTGGGAGCTGTAAGAGAGTGTGGGGCTGTAGAGAGGTTGGGGCTGTAGAGATTGTGTGTGTGTGGGGGGGTCTGTAGAGAGTGTGGGGGGCTGTAGAGAGTGTGTGTATTTGTTGGGGGGGCTGTAGAGAGTGTGGTGTGTTGGGGGCTGTAAGAGAGAGTGTGTTGGGGGCTTGAGAGAGTGTGTTGGGGGCTGTAGAGAGAGTGTGTGTTGGGGGCTGTAGAGTGTGTGTTTGTTGGGGGCTGTAAGAGATCTTGTGTGTGGTGTGGTGGGGGGCTGTAGAGAGAGTGTGTGTTGGGGCTGTAGAGATCTGTGTGTGTGTGTGTTGGGGGCTGTAGAGAGTTGGGGGCTGTAGAGTGTGTGTTGGGGGCTGTAGAGAGAGTGTGTGTTGGGGGCTGTAGAGAGAGTGTGTGTTGGGGGCTGTAGAGAGAGTAGTGTGTGTTGGGGGCTGTAGAGAGAGTGTGTGTTGGGGGGCTGTAGAGAGAGTGGGGTGTTGGGGGCTGTAGAGAGAGAGTGTGTGTTGGGGGCTGTAGAGATTTGTGTGTGTTGGGGCGCTGAAGGTGTGGGGGCTGTAGAGTGTGTGTTTGGGGAGCTGTAGAGAGAGTGTGTGTTGGGGAGCTGTAGAGAGAGTGTGTGTTGGGGAGCTGTAGAGACTGTGTGTGTGTTGGAGCTGTAGAGAGATGGTGTTGGGGAGCTGTAGAGAGAGAGTGTGGTTGGGGCTGTAGAGAGAGTGTGTGTTGGGGAGCTGTAGAGAGAAGTGTGTGTTGGGGCTGTAGAGATTGTGTGTGTTGGGGAGCTGTAGAGAGGGGAGTAGGTGTTGTGGTGGAGCTGTAGAGAGAGTGTGTGTTGGGGAGCTGTAGAGAGAGTGTGTGTTGGGGGGCTGTAGAGTGTAGAGATGTGTGTTGGGGGTGCGTAGAGATCTTGTGTGTGTTGGGGAGCTGTAGAGAGAGTGTGTTGGGGGGCTGTAGAGAGATGTGTGTTGGGGGCTGTAGAGATCTTGTGTGTGTTGGGGCTGCAGAGTCGTGTGGGGGGCTGTAGAGTGTGTGTTTGGGAGCTGTAGAGGAGTGGGTTGGGGAGCTGTAGAGAGAGAGTGGGTTGGGGGGCTGTAGAGAGAGTGTGTGTTTGGGAGCTGTAGAGAGGAGTGTGTTGGGGGGCTGTAGAGAGAGTGTGTGTTGGGGGCTGTAGAGATCTTGTGTGTGTTGGGGCTGCAGAGCGTGTGGGGGCTGTAGAGTGTGGTGTTTGGGAGCTGTAGAGAGAGTGGGTTGGGGAGCTGTAGAGAGAGTGTGTGTTGGGGGGCTGTAGAAGAGGTGTGTGTTGGGGGCTGTAGAGATCTTGTGTGTGTTGGGGGCTGTAGAGCGTGTGGGGGGCTGTAGAGTGTGTGTTTGGGAGCTGTAGAGAGAGAGTGGGTTGGGGAGCTGTAGAGAGAGTGTGTGTTGGGGGGCTGTAGAGAGAGTGTGTGTTGGGGGCTGTAGAGATCTTGTGTGTGTTGGGGGGCTGTAGAGCGTGTGGGGGGCTGTAGAGTGTGTGTTTGGGAGCTGTAGAGAGTGTGTTGAGCAGTGGGGCTGCCATAGTGTATGGGAAACATTTGGAGGGGATTGGTGTAGATCAGTAGGGGGTGTCAGTGAGGGAGGGGTTATGCTGGGTGGGAGTGGTTTTGTGGATAAGTGGGATGGGGTTATATCTAGTGGGTGTAGCACAGGGATGATGGGAGTGGCTACATAGTGGGAGGAGTCAGATGTGTGCGGATGCAGGATATACTTGGTATGTGAGGACTGACATGCGGGGAGCGCGGACATGATGGGCATCATGGTATGGAGAGCGTTGGGTAGTACACTTCAATGCTTTTTATCTTGCTCCCACCTTTTGTCTCCATTTCTGCCCCAGTTGCCCCCAGCTGTTATCTGCCACCTCCCCACAATGCATCTGTGCTGACTTCTCGCCGTGATCTGCAGCGACCTGAAGGTGACCACATGACGCTGATCGCGGTCTATAACCACTACAAAGAGCGTGAGTGCCCTCATGATGTCATAGTCTTTATGGTTGAAGGCAGAGCCGAGTCCATCGAGTTCAGCCTTTAGCCGCACATGTTGAGTGTCTGCATATATTGGAGCTGTCTTCCTCCTTACTTATGGTCTCCACTGACAGCTGGTTCTGCCTGTTATTATATGCCCTTTATTATGTGCCTATACTTGAGCAGAGGCCACTCTTCTGCTCGCAGATGAGGACGATGGCTGCTCCGATGCTGATCTTTGCCTTGACTCTTTGCGCCAAGCTGACCTACTGCGGGCAGAACTCCTGGACCTGATGCAGAGGATTGAACTCCCAGTCTCGCCCCCCGCGTTCCCTGATGAGGACTGTATTCTGAATGTCACCAGGGCCCTGCTGTCTGGAGGTTTCTTGAAGGTGAGACTTTGCTTAATATCTCTTTCCTTGTCCTCAAGGAGAAGTCATCAAGTAGGCCTATCATTAACTCCTGTGATTCCACCAGGTGGCTCGAGATGTGGACGGACAGGGAAACTATGTGATGCTGTCTCACAAACACGTGGCCACCCTGCACCCCTCATCTGTATATCATGGCCGGAGCCCCCACCAGCATGGGTCTTGTACCACGACTTCAGCATCTCTCAGGACAACTGCATCAGTGTAGCCACAGAAGTACTCCCTGAGATGTGAGTGCCACGGAATTCCTCTGCCCGTAAATGGGGTCTTTTCTCCTCATCTTATCCGCCACCGTCTTGTTACCGAAGTCTCGATTGACCACTTGTCCTGGAGGGTCGGTCATTGAGCTTCTAGTGAACTGGTACTGTATTATATGCTCCTCCCTGTACAACTGTCCCTCCTATGAGCAACCAGTGCCAAGTGAGCAGCTGACTAAGCCTGACCTGTTTATCCTCCAGACAGCGTACATTATCTAGAGGTTTATGACCCCCCAATTCTTCTACTACACTATTAGCAAAATTTTGACTGACATAAAGCGAAGGAAAGACAATGGGGTCTGCGCCCCGTTGGGATGCTGAGGTCTGCAGTGTGAGAGCTCCTTCATGTCATGTATTAATATGGACCCCCATCTTTCTTTCTTCTTGCAGGTTGGTGGAGTTTGCTCCACAGTATTACTTGAGTAATCTCCCACGAAGCGAGAGCCGTGATCTATTGATGGATCTGCGAGATCAACTGCAAGACCACACCCTGTTTACTACACAGAGAAAGCAAGAGGAGGAGGAGAAGGAATCCTGCTGCTTGCAATGAGAAGGAGGAGAAGAGAGTCAAGACCTTGTGCAGTGAAGAGATGGATGAGGAGGAGAAGACCTCGTTCTGTGTGCAGTGATGAGATGGATGAGGAGGAGAAGACCTCGTTCTGTGTGCATTGACTAAATTGATGAGGAGAAGAAGACCTTGTTCTGTGTGCAGTTATGAGATGAGTGAGGAGGAGAATACCTCGTTCTGTGTGCATTGACGAGATGGATGAGGAAGAGAAGATCTTATTCTGTGTGCATTGAAGAAATTTGTGGAGTGATGAGATGGATGAGGAGGAGAAGACCTTGTTCTGTGTGCATTGACTAAATTGATGAGGAGAAGAAGACCTTGTTCTGTGTGCAGTTATGAGATGAGTGAGGAGGAGAATACCTCGTTCTGTGTGCATTGACGAGATGGATGAGGAAGAGAAGATCTTATTCTGTGTGCATTGAAGAAATTTGTGGAGTGATGAGATGGATGAGGAGGAGAAGACCTCGTTCTGTGTGCATTGACTAAATTGATGAGGAGAAGAAGACCTTGTTCTGTGTGCAGTTATGAGATGAGTGAGGAGGAGAATACCTCGTTCTGTGTGCATTGACGAGATGGATGAGGAAGAGAAGATCTTATTCTGTGTGCATTGAAGAAATTTGTGGAGTGATGAGATGGATGAGGAGGAGAAGACCTTGTTCTGTGTGCAGTGAAGAGATGGATGAGGAGAAGAAAACATTATTTGTGCAGTGATGAGATAGATGAGGAGAATACTTCATTCTGTGTGCATTGACGAGATGGATGAAGAGGAGGAGACCTCGTTCTGTGTGCAGTGATGAGGTTGATGAGAAGAAGACCTTGTTCTGTGTACAGTAATGAGATGGATGAGGAGAAGACCTTGTTCTGTGTGCATTGACGAGATGGATGAGGAGGAGAAGACCTCGTTCTGTGTGCATTGATGGGATGGATGAGGAGAAGACCTTGTTCTATGTGCAGTGATGAGATGGATGAGGAGGAGAAGACCTCGTTCTGTGTCCAATGACGATGTGGATGAGGAGGAGAAGACCTTGTTCTGTGTGCAGTGATGAGATGGATGAGAATACGTTCTGTGTGCATTGACTAAATGGATGAGGAGAAAACTTTATTCTATGTGCAGTGATGAGATGGAGGAGGAGAAGACCTCTTTCTGTGTACAGTGATGAGATGGGTGAGGAGAAGAAGACCTTGTTCTGTGTGCAGTGATGAGATGGATGAGGAGAACACTTCGTTCTGTGTGTATTGTCGAGATGAATGAGGAGGAGAAGACCTCGTTCTGTGTGCAGTGATGAGATGAATGAGGAGGAGAAGACCTTGTTCTGTGTGGAGTGATGAGATGGATGAGGAGGAGCAGATCTTGTTCTGTGTGCAGTGATGAGATGGATGAGGAGGAGAACACTTTTTTCTGTGTGCAGTAGTATGAGATGGATGAGGAGGAGAAGACCTCGCTCTGTGCAGTGATGAGATGGATGAGGAGAAGACCTTGTTCTGTGTGCAGTGATGAGATGGAGAAGACCTTGTTCTGTGTGCAGTGATGAGATGGAGGAGGAGAAGACCTTGTTCTGTGTGCAGTGATGAGATGGATGAGGAGGAGAACACTTTTTTCTGTGTGCAGTGTTGAGATGGATGAGGAGGAGAAGACCTTGTTCTGTGTGCAGTGAAGAGATGGATGAGGAGAAGAAAACATTATTTGTGCAGTGATGAGATAGATGAGGAGAAGACTTCACCTTGTTCTGTGTGCAGTGATGAGATGGAGAAGACCTTGTTCTGTGTGCAGTGATGAGATGGATGAGAGGAGAAACCTTTTTTCTGTGTGCAGTGTTGAGATGGATGAGGAGGAGAAGACCTTGTTCTGTGTGGAGTGATGAGATGGATGAGGAGGAGAACCTTGTTCTGTGTGCAGTGATGAGATGGATGAGGAGGAAACACTTTTCTTGTGCAGTGATGAGATGGATGAGGAGGAGAAGACCTTGTTCTGTGTGCATGACGGGTGGATGGAGAAGACCTTGTTCTGTGTGCAGTGATGAGATGGATGAGAGAGAAACTTTGTTCTGTGTAGCAGTAATGAGATGGATGAGGAGAAGACCTTGTTCTTGTGCAGTGATGAGATGGATGAGAGGAGAAGACCTCGTTCTGTGTGCATGAGATGGGATGAGAGGAGAAGACCTTGTTCTTGTGCAGTGATGAGATGGATGAGGAGGAGAAGACCTCGTTCTTGTGTCATGACGAATGGATGAGGAGGAGAAGACCTTGTTCTGTGTGCAGTGATGAGATGAGGAGGAGAGACTCTGTTCTGTGTGCAGTGATGAGATGGATGAGGAGAGAAACATTTTCTGTGTGCAGTGATGAGATGGAGGAGGAGAAGACCTTTTCTGTGTCAGTGATGAGATGGATGAGGAGGAGAAGACCTTGTTCTGTGTGCAGTGAGAGATGGATGAGGAGAAGACCTTGTTCTGTGTGCATTAGAGATGAGAGGAGGAGAAGACCTTGTTCTGTGTGCAGTGATGAGATGGATGAGGAGGAGAAGACCTTGTTCTGTGTGCATGGAGATGGATGAGGAGGAGAAGACCTTGTTCTGTGTGCAGTGATGAGATGGATGAGGAGGAGAACACTTTTTTCTGTGTGCAGTGATGAGATGGATGAGGAGGAGAAACTTTTCCTCGTGCAGTGATGAGATGGATGAGGAGGAGAAGACCTTGTTCTGTGTGCAGTGATGAGATGGAGAAGACCTTGTTCTGTGTGCAGTGATGAGATGGATGAGGAGAGAACACTTTTTTCTGTGTGCAGTGTTGAGATGGATGAGGAGGAGAAGACCTTGTTCTGTGTGGAGTGATGAGATGGATGAGGAGGAGCAGATCTTGTTCTGTGTGCAGTGATGAGATGGATGAGGAGGAGAACACTTTTTTCTGTGTGCAGTGATGAGATGGATGAGGAGGAGAAGACCTTGTTCGTGATTGTGCAGCTGACCTGAGATGGAGAAGACCTTGTTCTGTGTGCAGTGATGAGATGGATGAGGAGGAGAACACTTTTTTCTGTGTGCAGTGTTGAGATGGATGAGGAGGAGAAGACCTTGTTCTGTTTGCAGTGATGAGATGGAGGAGAAGACCTTGTTCTGTGTGCATTGACGAGATGGATGAGGAGAAGACCTCGCTCTGTGCAGTGATGAGATGGATGAGGAGGAGAAGACCTTGTTCTGTGTGCAGTGATGAGATGGAGGAGGAGAAGACCTTGTTCTGTGTAGAGTAATGAGATGGATGAGGAGGAGCAGATCTTGTGCTGTGTGCAGTGATGAGATGGATGAGGAGGAGAACACTTTTTTCTGCGTGCAGTGATGAGATGGATGAGGAGGAGAAGACCTTGTTCTGTGTGCAGTGATGAGATGGATGAGGAGGAGAAGACCTTGTTCTGTGTGCATTGACGAGATGGATGAGGAGGAGAAGACCTTGTTCTGTGTGCATTGACGAGATGGATGAGGAGGAGAAGACCTTGTTCTGTGTGCAGTGATGAGATGGATGAGGAGGAGAAGACCTTGTTCTGTGTGCATTGACGAGATGGATGAGGAGGAGAAGACCTTGTTCTGTGTGCATTGACGAGATGGATGAGGAGGAGAAGACCTTGTTCTGTGTGCCTTAAGGAAGATTTACTGAAATCCTAGGTGCACTTTTCTCACCCTCTGAGCCTTGGAGAACTGCATTCTCTGGACACTACAGGCCATGGTCCCAATTCTCTTGAGAGTAAGGATTGAGACTGATGCGATCCTGCCAATGCGCGGGTGCCTGCTTCATCAATCATCCTGTGGGGTTGAGTGTGTAAAGTAGTTGTACATAAGATTCTATAATTTATTAATTATAACGATAACGTGTCACATAAAGTCTTCGATGTACTGTGTAATTTGGCACTTGGCAGGAATCGGTGTGATGGATTCCAGCTCTGCTTCTCATCGTACTTCCATCCTGATGTTTTTAGGAGACGTTGGATTTCACTTGAATTATGAAACATGATAAAATTATTTATAGGTTTTTATAAATTTCGAAGATTTTAAGATATTTTTCAACCTGATCGTTTTTATCATTGTCCTTGTGTTTGTCGCCTTCATATTTGACAACCAATTGTTTACAAATGTTCATGAATGACAGTTGTGTGCACAGGGCCTACGTACAGTGATGGTGGGACCACTGATCTGTGCACACTAATGGTGGGCCTATGTACAGTGATGGTGGGACCACTGATCTGTGCACACTAATGGTGGGCCTATGTACAGTGATGGTGGGACCACTGATCTGTGCACACTAATGGTGGGCATACGTACAGTGATGGTGGGACCACTGATCTGTGCACACTAATGGTGGGCATACGTACAGTGATGGTGGGACCACTGATCTGTGCACACTAATGGTGGGCATACGTACAGTGATGGTGGGACCACTGATATGTGCACACTAATGGTGGGTCTACGTACAGTGATGGTGGGACCACTGATCTGCGAAACGTAATGGTGGGTCTGCATCTCATTTTCCCAACCAGCAGCTATAGGGCATCTCCTTGTCCACCATGTACAGTAATGATGGATCTCCTAATCAATGTATAGTGATTATGAGACTACTTCCTAGGGTGCCGTCCTGCAGATGTAGGGGTCGATTCATTGAACAGTAATGGTGGGTCTACCTCCTGGGGTGCCATTCAATAGATGTTGGGCATCTTTTCACCACTGGACATATTTTTTGATGAATTTTGCGGACCAGTCTCATTAGGAAGTGACCAGTGAAGAAGAGACCTGGCTCTTACAGAAATGTGTTGGAGTGTAGGATCCTGGTAACACGCGGTCTGGTGCTGACCATTATACCCATTGGTGGAGCAGACATTATAGGACATTACAGTTACTGCTGTGAGTTGGGTGGGATGCTGAGAATAACATTTCCACAGCTCTGGGGGCTTCTGGTGAAAGGGTTTGTGCAATGATTTGTGCCCACAAGTCTGTGTCCATCATGTCTGGTGTGACTATTAATGTACGGTGGTGGCGCTGCAAGTAGTGTCGCCACATCACAATAAATCCATGGTGAACACTGACGCTCAGGTCTTGGATTCTTTGTCATCTCTTGTATAATGTGCTGTCATGCTCTAATCAGTTTTACATTGGAAGTGAAGTGGTCAAATGTTGGAGAAGAGGCAGTGGGGAGGCTCCGGCTGCTCCGGAAGTGGCTAACCTGGGACACATAGAGGACAATTCTGCATGTATTTTCAGCATTTCTTGACCCACACGAGGCGCAGTGGAAGATTTGCTTGCAGGGTAAGGACTCCTATCCAGGGCTTACTGAACAGCATCAGCATCGGGTGGGTTATGCCTTGCTACAGAAATATCAAAGCATTTTTTCTTGTTCATGTGAATGGCAGATTGTCCAATATTACTGTAAGTTACCATAACATTTAGGAGCACTGAAGAAGAAAAATGAATGGTACAAATGGATGACGAGAGGTTGAAGACAGCAATCCATTTTGAAGACAGAACTTGAGAATACATGACTGGCTAGTTTGTATCAGTGGATGAAGATGGCCGCCGGGTCAGCGGTGGAGAAGTTACACTGCTAGATCAAAGGGAAGGTGAAGTGCCGGTCCCAAAGGAAGGGCCGGATCTCAGAAAATGACTGCAGCAACTCTTCAAAGTCCAGCCCCCCAAAAAAAAGGACTTTAAAACATCTAAAAAAAAACTTGACTACAGTTTTTGCCTTATTATTTTTTAATGAATTGACCATGTTTCCTTCATTATTCCAATATACTAGATCTTGGACCATGAACACTCAGGAGAAATTACCACCAGTTCTGTATAGATTAGCCAGGATTGTGAAGCAGTCATAATGCAGACCGACATGAAGAACTGTGCAATGTAAAAACTGCTGGGCCTGGAGGAATCCGGGAGGCATCCTCTTACCCCATTGGTGTCAATATATAAAGTGTGGGGCAGGGAAAATAAACGTATGGGTATTAAGGGATGCACTAAATACCGCTATGGAGAAATCCCACTCTCACCAAAGTGTCGGATCCAAAGGGCTTTTGGAGCAAAAAGGCTGATAGAAAAGCTGTCTACAAACTCGGTTCTTAAGGCTAAGTGCACACGATCAGGAATAATTGCGTTTTTTTCGCGGTTTTTCCGCGGTTTTCCGCGGTAAAAACGCGATAAAAACGCAAGCATTAAGCATCCTATACATGTTAATTGATTCCGCATGTTTTGGCCACATGTTGCGTTTTTTTTTTCCGCGAAAAAAACGCTTCGCGGAAAAAATAGCAACATGTTCATTAATTTTGCGGAATGTAAGCGGTTCATGTGCGGTGGTACCCAGGGTCTGGAGAGAGAGGAGACTCTCCTCCAGGCCCTGGGTACCATATCCCTGGTAAAACAATAATTAAAATAAAAAATAATGATATTCTCACCTTCCGGCGGCCCCCGCAGCCTTCCCGCGGCCCCCGCAGCCTTCCCGCCTTCAGCGATGCTCCCGGCAACTTCCGGTCCCAAGAGTCCTTTGCGAGAATCACCCAGATGGCATAGCGGTCTCGCGAGATGTACGTCATCGGTGTCATTTGTCGCAAAGCACTCCTGGGACCGGAGTTGCCGGGAGCGTCACTGAGAGGCGGGAAGGCTGCGGGGCCGGAGCGCGGCGAAGGTGAGAATATCATTATTTATTATTTTTTTTATTATTTTTACATTAGATCTTTTTACTATTGATGCGGCATAGGCGGCATCAATAGTAAAAAGTTGGTCACACGTGTCAAACACTATGTTGACTCGTGTGACCAACCTGTCAATCAGTTTTCCAAGCGATGCTACAGATCGCTAGGAAAACGCTAGCATTCTGCAAGCTAATTACGCTTGCAAAACGCTATTATTCTGGCGGAAATCAGCATACAAAAAACATGCGTATTTCCTGCGGGAGAAGTGCGGGATTGCCGCGGAAATTTCCGCGGCAATTCCGCAACGTGTGAACTTAGCCTCAAAGCTCCAAGAGGACTTCATCACGTAACATTTTTACCAATATCTACAAGTCCTAAAGTTCTGATTATTATTTATTTATATAGCGCCATTAATTCCATGGTGTTATACATGTGAAGGTGTCACATACAAAGTTATAGATATTGTTTACAGTAAAAAAAATTTCAATGACAGACTGGTACAGAGGGGAGAGGACCCTGTCCTTGCGGACTTACATTCTACAGGATAATGGGGAAGAGACAGAAAGTCGGGGGTGCGGCAGTTCTGGTGGTGGTCAGGCGGCAGCTCTGGTGGTGGTGAGGGGGCAGCTCTTGTGAGGTGGCAGCTCTGGTGGTGACGGCGAAGCGGCAGCTCAGGAGGTGGCAGCTCAGGTAGTGGCGAGGCAGAAGCTGGGGTGGTGACGAGGTGGCAGAATGGTTATTGCAGGCTGTAGGCTTTCCTGAAGAGATGGGTTTTCAGGTTCCGTCTGAGGGATCCGAGGGTGGTGGATAATCGAACATGTTGAGGCGTGGAATTCCAGAGGATGGGGGATGTTCGGGTGAAATCTTGGAGGCGGTTGTGTAAGGAACAACCGCCTTGTGTAAGTGTGGAATACAGTAGGAGGTCTTGGGAGGATCGAAGATTACGTGAAGGAAGATATTGGAGATTAGTTCAGAGATATAGGGAGGGGACAGGTTGTGGATAGCTTTATGTTGTGAATGCTCTGGATTCTGAGTTGGGGCTCCCTCTGGTGGTTGTTGATATTAATGAAGCTGCCTTGACGGACAGAGGCCCTTCAGCTGCGGACGATTGGCAATCTGGGAGTAATGACTGGGGAGATTTAAGGGAGTAACTTTCCCATGATCCTTGCCGGTGATTAGTTGTCTCTTCCTGGTCCAGTTTGGAAGTCAGCTTGCTGCAGTCTCCTGCAACTTTCAGATAAGCTATTTTTTGCTTGTTTCTGTTTTTTTTTTTTTTTTTTTTTTCTTCTGCCTTCTGAGTGAGGTCAGCCGGGTTCCCCTGCTGGGGCCTGCGCTGGTCTCTGTTTCTCAGTTATCTCGGTTCCTTTGTTCAGTCACTGTTATTTCTGTGGCTGCTGGGTAGCTACCTGTTCACACCAGAGTTCTGATATAGCGGGGAGAGATCGTGTGGTCTCTGTATGTTTTGGAACCAGAAGTGTTGGAATTTTTCCTATTGTTTTGCTGGATTGCAGAAAGTATTCTTTTCTGTCCTGTCCTATCCAGGCAGTTTTGGGCCCCAGCATTTGCTTACTCTATTTTCTGCCTGCGTTTGTATTTCATCTTGTCTCACCAATATACAGTACAGACCAAAAGTTTGGACATCTTCTCATTCAATTTTCATAGTCATGAAAATACAGAAAAATCTTTAAATGAGAAGGTGTGTCCAAACTTTTGGTCTGTACTGTATGTGTGGAGGCTACCTATTCCTTTGGGGCGCTACTCCAGGGCAGTTAGCTTTCCCCTTTCTATCTTTAGGCTTAGCTAACTCTCCGGCTTTGTGGAGGCGTCTAGGTCATTGTGCGGTTAGTGTAGGGGTTCTTCAATCCATTAGTTACCAACTTCTCTGGGTGACTGGCTGCCTTGGCTATTTTTGTTAATGTCCTCCTCGGCTACCATATCATAACAGCTTTGTAGGTCAGTGTTAGTAGTTTGAACTGGATTCGTTGGGGAATTGGGAGCCAGTGGAGGGATTTGCACAAGGGAGAAACGGGAGTAACGAGAAGAGAGGTGGATTAGTCAGGCAGCAGAGTTGAGGACAAACTGGAGTGGTGCAGGAGAGTTGAGGAGGCCACAGAGGAGGGTGTTGCAGTAATCAAGGCGGGAGATGATGAAGGCATGCACAAGAGTTTTAGTAGATTGAGGGCTGAGGAAGGGACGGATTCTGGAAATGTTTTTGAGTTGAAGGTGACAGGAGATGGCAAGAGTTTGGACGTGGGGTTTGAAGGACAGGGCAGAGTCGAGAGTTACTCCGAGGCGGCGGATTTCAGGTGCGGGAGAGAGCATGATGCCATTTACCATAATAGATAGATCTGGTAGGGGAAGATATGTGAGATGGGGGAAAGATGATGAGTTCGGCTTTGTCTACATTGAGTTTTAGCAAGCGAGAGGTGAAGGAGGATATGGCTGATAGACACTCCGGGATTCTGGACAGTAGAGAGGTGACATTGGGGCCAGAGAGATAGATCTGAGTGTCGTCTGCATACAGGTGGTACTGGAAGCCATGGGACTTTGAGTTGTCCTAGGCCAAGGGTATAGATGGAAAAAAGTAGGGGCCCAGGACAGAGCCTTGAGGGACTCCAACAGAGAGAGGGCAGGATGAGGAGGTAGTGTGGGAGTGGGAGACGCTAAATGTGCGGTCGGAAAGTTAAGAGGCGATCCAGGACAGGGCTAGGTCTTTGATGCCAATGGAAGAAAGAATCTGTAGCAGTAGGCAGTGGTCGACTGTGTCAAAGGCAGAGGACAGGTCAAGGAGGAGGAGGATGGAGAACTGTCTGTTAGCTTTGGCTGTGAGTAAGTCATTAGTAATTTTGGTCAGGGCAGTTTCAGTGGAGTGGTGGGGGCGGAAGCCAGATTGGAGGTTGTCAGGAGAAAGTAAGGTGGGAGGAAAGTTGAGCATGGACATGCTGCTCAAGGAGTTTGGAAGCAAACGGGAGCAATGATATTGGGCGATAGCTGGGCATAGCAGTTGGGTCAAGTTTTGCTTTTTTGAGGATGGGTGTGATGGTGGCATGTTTGAAGGCAGAGGGAAAGGTACCAGAAGATAGCGATAGGTTGAAGAGATGGGTTAGTGAGGTTGGGGAGTAGGTGGGAAGGGATGGGGTCAAGTGCACAGGTGGTGAGGTGTGATTTGGAAAGGAGATGAGTAAGCTCTCCTTCAGTGATGTTGAAGAGGGGGGTTATTAGGGAAGGGCAGAGGTCTGGTATATGGGGTGGTGGAACAGTTAAGGTTTGCCTTGTTTGGGCGATCTTATTTTTGAAGTAGGTGGCAAAGTCCTCGGCAGAGATGAGGGGAGTGGAGGTGGCAGTGGTGGGCGGAGAAGAGAGTCGCATGTGCTGAACAGTTGTTTTGGGTTGTAGGATAATGAAGATACAAGGTTTATGAAATAGGGCTGTTTAGCAGAGGTGAGGGCTATTTTGAAGGCAAGTGTAACTTGTTTGAAAGCAGTGAATTCATCTGGCAGGCGTGTTTTCTTCCAATGCCGCTCCGCGACCCTGGATGATTGTCAAAGTTTTTTGGTAAGATGTGCCAGGGTTGCCTATTGATTCGTCGCATTTTGCCATGCGTGAGAGGGGCGACTGAATCTATGGCCGATGTGAGGGTGGCGTTATAGAAAGCGGGGGCGCTGTTTGTGTCGTGGAGTGAAGATATGGAGGACAGAGGTAGAAGAGAGTCTGAGAGTGTGAATGTCTAGGTGTGCGAGGTTTCTGTGAGGATGTGTCAGTGGCTTGACATAGGGGGCAGGTGAGGAGAACAGGGATGAGAGGTGAGTAGGTGGTGGTCAGATAGGGGAAGGGGAGAGATTGTGAGATTAGATAGGGAACAGAGGCGAGTGAAGATGAGGTCTAATGTATGTCCGTCTGTGTGAGTGGCTGTGGAGGACCACTGAGTAAAGGTACTGCCACACTAAACAATCCCGCTAGCGATCACGATAACGACGCATACTAATGCGATCGCTAGCGGGATTGTTTCTATATTGCTAAGTGCGGCCACATTTAGCGATATAGTTAACGACGCTATCGCCGTTAGCGATCTTCTTAACGACTTTAGCGGTACAAAAGTACCGCTAAATCGCTAAGAAAAGGTGCCACACTAGCGATATATACTTACCCAGCGGGAGCGCCGACGAGAAAATAGGGTCCGGAACGATTCCAGCGACGAGCGAGATCACAGCAGGAAGCTCGTCGCTGGCAGATGCCGCACTGAACAACATCGCTAACGGGATCGCTAAATAGTGACGTTTTTTAGCGATCCCGTTAGCGATATTGTTCAGTGTGGCATACCCTTTAGTCCAAAGGATGAAGTAAGTGATGAGTTTGGAGGCTGCTGGCTGGCGGGTGTCAGTAGGGATATTAAAGTCATCCATGACGATGGTGAGGATGTCAGCAGAGAGAAAGTGAAGAAGCCAGGTTGAGAATTGGTCAATGAAGGCAGTGGCTGAGCCCGGTGGTCGGTATATGACAGCCATTTGGAGATTAGAGGGAGAGTAGATACGGACCGAGTGGACCTCGAAGGAAGGGAGGGTAAGGGAGGGTGTGGGTTGGTTAGAGTTGAAGGAGCAGTTATTAGAAAGAAGGAAACCCACGCCTCCACCATGTCTGTTGCCAGAGCGAGGAGTGTGGGTAAAGTGGAGGCCACCGTAACTCGGTGCAGCAGGGGAGGCCGTGTCAGGGGGCATCAGCCAGGTCTCGGTGAGGGCCAGGAAGGAGAGGTTGTGGGAAGTAAAGAGATCGTGGAGCTTGTTGCAGACAGAGTGGGCATTTCAAAGTGCTCCAAAGAGACGAAGCAGGGGGGTGGGAGTCAGTGGCACAGGTTTTAAGTGAGGGATTGCGATAGTTTCTTAGTGGTGAGGATTAGTGGGATGTATGGGACAGGGGGGGCCAGGATTGGGGGATATGTCGCCAGCAGTGAGAAGAAGCAGAGAAGGGAAAGCAGGTGGGTAAAGGAGAGAGACCGGCTTATGTTATATTTTAGTAGGAGAGGTCTGAGGTTAAGGAGCAGGTCTGCAGATGAGGGGATGTGGGGGGGGGTAGAGAGAGGGGGAGACAGTTATTTGGTTTGAGCTTGCAGGGGTTGGGAGTAGCGAAGGAGAGTGAAGATTAGTGGAGCAAAAACGGTGAGGGCAAATGTAAGTATTGTTAAAAAGCAGGGTAAGAAAAGAAAGGCCTTTAAAATTAGAAAGCAGTGGTTATTCTTACCTTATGACGATTCCTGGACTATTTCTGGTATATTTCTGATGTAACACGTTAAAGATGTCACACTTAAAATGTCACATCTGACCAAGGTCCTATCTGACCTGCTCTGTTCAATTACCATTCAATGTCATGAAATGAAGCCAGGTGAGAGGGAGGAGGAGAAGGGGCAGGAGGACGGTTCACAGCAGGGAGTGATTAACAGATTGCAGTTAAGGCCTCTTTCACACTTCAGTCGTGCGACGTCAGTCAAATCCGTCAAAATGTGAAAAAAACGGATCCTCCATTTTTTTTGGGGATCCGTTTTTTTCACATAGACTTGCATTAGTGACGGATTTGACGGATGGTCGTCCGTTAGGTCCGTTTTTTGACGGATCCGCCAAAAAATTGGCGTCCGTCATTTTAAAAAAAACGTCCAATGCAACGTTTTTTTTGACCGCCAAAATGGCGGACAACGGCGGATCCGTCGCATCCGCCATTTTGTACAATGGCCGCCTATGGGCGGCGGATCCGCAGCTCCGTTTTTGACGGAATCCGCCTGCGGATCCGTCGCCTCTATTGAAAAGCATGCAAAATGAGAAAACAGTGTCCGGGGTCTCCGGGGTCTCTCTCTCTCTCTCTCTCTCTCTCTCTCTCTCTCTCTCTCTCCTCTCTCTCTCTCTTCTCTTCTCTCTCTCCTCTCTCTCTCTCTCTCTCTCTCTCTCTCTCTCCTCCTTCTCTCTCTCTCTCTCTCTCTCTCTCTCTCTACCTCTCTCTCTCTCTCCTCTCTCTTCTCTCTCTCTCTCTCTCTCTCTCCTCTCTCTCTCTCTCGTCCGGACTTACTTTTCCGGAACGAAACAAAACTGACCACTTTTACATCCGTTTTTTAAATTTTCTGACGGATCCACCATTTTCACGGATGGGCGGACGTCACACAACGGAAATGTGAAAGAGGCCTAATAGGACATTTGACTAGCATCAAAGCTGAAGAAAGGCAGAATAAGATGGAAGGATAAGAGTAGGTGTGAGGAGCATGGGCATATCAATATTCATACAGTAAGTTTGAAGTATGATACATGGAATTAAAGTCAGGGGAACAAAACAGAGTACAGACGTACCAGTTACAAAACAGGATGAGGAATGCATGGGGTGCAGTGGGTATTCTGGATTAAGAGGGTTCTGA
Source organism: Oophaga sylvatica (assembly GCA_033576555.1). Taxonomy (NCBI): domain Eukaryota; kingdom Metazoa; phylum Chordata; class Amphibia; order Anura; family Dendrobatidae; genus Oophaga; species Oophaga sylvatica. Next base: position 24,328 of record JARQOD010003822.1, on the reverse strand, counting down.
CGTACCTATGGATGAAAGTAGATGGATCAGGACATGGCAGCATGAAGGAGAATAAACCATGGTTTACCAGTATGGTATATTTCTGATGTAACACTTTAAAGATGTCACTCTTAAAATGATGTCGCATCTGAACAAGGTCATATCTAACCTGCTCTGTTCAACTTATACCATTCAAAATAAACCTTCATTTCTTTTCAATCTATTCTATTATTTCTAAATACTATTTTTCGGTGATTATTTTGTATCTCCGTTCCTACTGCACACAAATGATACAACATTTGAAAGGTAAACTTGCCCCTTCAGCAAGAAAATAGCCAAACGAACCACACATCCATGATTTGTGTAGCGCCCGCGTCCCTGCCTGCTGCCAGACAGGGACGTCGCTCTCCTCACCTGCGCTCAGCGTCCTCAGTGCTCCCAGCCTCCATTGCGCCTCGGGCATCCTCGGCGTCCTCCTTTCGCCCTGCTGGTCCCGCGCGCTCCTTCCCTGCTACTGGCCTTAGGGCGCGCGCCCGCACCCTCCCCCGCTCTTAAAGGAGCCGCGCGCATTTTCCAAATCCGTCTCCAGCCAATGCTGGTGGACTCCACCCTATATTAAGGGCTTCCTCCTTAATGGAGGTGCCCGAGCAATGTTGTTTCTGTGCAGTCTAACTCTGCTTCAGCCATCAGCTCCTGTTTCCAGTTGCCTGCCTGTTACCTGTCTGTTTGCATGTCGGCCATCTGACTGCAGCTCTATCCAGAGGTTCGGACATCTTCAGCAGAGATCCCCGGCTGTTGCCTGCTCACCTGGGAGCGATCATCTGCCATCCGACTGCAGCTCTATCCAGAGGTTCGGACATCATCTGCGGAGATCCCCGGCTATTGCAGAGACTCTTGCCTGCTCACCTGGGAGCGATCATCTGCCATCCGACTGCAGCTCTATCTAGAGGTTCGGACATCATCAGCAGAGATCCCCGGCTATTCCAGAGACTCTTGCCTGCTCTCCTGGGAGCGATCATCTGCCATCCGACTGCAGCCTACCAGGAGGTTCCACCAGCTCAGGTCGTATATGCCTGTTTGTCTAGAGACTGCCTTGGTCACTTACCGTGACAAATCTGCCTGTCCAGAGACTGCCCTGGTCACTTGCCGTGACAACCTGCCTGTCCAGAGACTGCCCTGGTCACTTGCCGTGACAACCTGCCTGTCCAGAGACTGCCCTGGTCACTTGCCGTGACAACCTGCCTGTCCAGAGACTGCCCTGGTCACTTGCCGTGACAACCTGCCTGTCCAGAGACTGCCCAGGTCACTTGCCGTGACAACCTGCCTGTCCAGAGATTGCCCTGGTCACTTGCCGTGACAACCTGCCTGTCCAGAGACTGCCCAGGTCACTTGCCGTGACAACCTGCCTGTCCAGAGACTGCCCTGGTCACTTGCCGTGACAACCTGCCTGTCCAGAGATTGCCCTGGTCACTAGCCGTGACAACCTGCCTGTCCAGAGACTGCCCAGGTCACTTGCCGTGACAACCTGCCTGTCCAGAGACTGCCCTGGTCACTTGCCGTGACAACCTGCCTGTCCAGAGACTTCCTTGGTCACTTGCTGTGACAACCTGCCTGTCCAGAGGCTGCCTGGCTAATTGCCGTGATTCCCTGTCCTATTCCCGGATGCCACCCGCTCTCTTGCAAGTAAATTGTCTTGTATAATAAAGCTTAGTGGTTCCACCAACCAGACCCGTTTCCGTCAGTGGTTCCACCTACCAGACCCGTTACAGTTTGCTCGGGCCATGGAACCCGGTGGCACCCAAACCCCTTCACTTCCGGAACTATGTCATGAGCTGTCTCGCCAGAGGTCTCAACAGGAGGCTATCCTGGGTCACCTGCGGAACGTCAATTCCCGCTTGGACACTCTGAATCCATCACCAGCAACCACCGCTGGAGCCATGACTCATAATCCGGCAGCCCCGCTGACTCCCAATTCCGTGGTTTCCATTCCCGGTCCCCGACTTTCAGCTCCTCCTAGGTATGGAGGCGACCCTGTTATGGCTCGGGGTTTCATTAACCAGTGCACCCTGCATTTCGAACTCCTGGCACACCAGTTTAATTCTGACCGGGCCAAAATTGCCTTCATCATGTCCCATCTCACCGGAGGGGCTCTGGCCTGGCTTAATCCTCTCTGGGAGAGAGAAGATCCTCTGGTGTCAGACCTGCCTGCTTTTCTCTCGGCCTTCCGGAGGGTATTCGACGAACCTGGACGGAAGACCTCCTCTGCATCATCTCTGTTGCATCTCCGTCAGGGAAGTCTCACCGTTGGTCAATATGCCATACGGTTCCGTACTCTAGCCTCAGAACTGGCTTGGGACAATGAGGCTCTAATTTCGGTCTTCTGGGAGGGTCTGTCCGGCCGTATTAAAGACGAACTTGCCGGTCGGGACATTCCAACCTCGCTTGATGATTTAATAAATCTTGCCAATCGAATTGATCTACGGTTCCAGGAACGAGCCAAAGAGGTCACCCGTGAAAAAAAGTTTCCTTATTTAACCCCTTCCATTTCTCCCCAGGTGCACACTGCTGAGCCTATGCAGGTCGACCAGACCAAGATGGTCAAAGCCCGTCAGGACTCACGCCGTGCCGAGAAAAGTTGCTTCTACTGCGGCAGTAAGGAGCACTGGATCCGAACCTGTCCGGAGAAGTCGGGAAACGCCTGTGTCTAGGTTCGCTCGGAGAGGTCAATCTAGACAAAAATAAATCCTCTTCATCTCTGCTGCTCTCGGTCTCAATTCTTCTCGGTAAGAACCGTTACTTCGAGATGGCCCAACTTGATTCTGGAGCAGCTGGGAATCTCGTGTCACAGGCTCTAGTAGAGAAGTATCGCATTCCCACAAACCTCTTGTTGAACCAGTATCTGTTGCTGCTGTGGATGGGGGTCTCCTACCTCGTCCCATCCGACTTATCACCGAAGCCATAACCCTGCAGGTGGGAATGTTGCATTCTGAGAGCATCTCATTTCATGTTTTACCTGGACTCTCTCATGCTTTCTTACTAGGTCTGCCTTGGCTCCAAAAGCATGCACCTGTGCTTGACTGGCAGAATGGAGAGATTCTTCGCTGGGGACAGGACTGTCATAAAACGTGTCTGGTGCCTGTTCATCCCGTCTGTCCTTCTCCTACTCCTGCTAATCTACCAGGACTCCCGATTCTATATTGGTCATTTGCTGATGTCTTCAATAAAAAGGAAGCAGAGACATTACCCCCGCATAGACCATATGATTGCCCGATCGACCTGCTACCCGGTACCACGCCTCCCCGTGGGCGTATTTACCCGTTGTCCGCTGCTGAGACCAGGTCGATGTCCGAATATATCGAGGAGAACTTAGCAAAAGGATTCATCCGGAAATCTACCTCCCCAGCGGGAGCAGGTTTCTTCTTCGTAAAAAAGAAGGACGGATCTCTCCGTCCCTGTATTGACTACAGAGGCCTAAATTTGATCACAGTGAAGAATAAGTACCCTCTTCCGCTCATTCCGGAGTTGTTTGATCGTCTTAGAGGGGCTAGAGTCTTCACCAAACTAGATCTTCGTGGAGCATACAACCTGGTTCGTATCCGTCAAGGAGATGAATTGAAGACGGCATTCAACACCCGGGACGGCCACTACGAGTACTTGGTGATGCCCTTTGGTCTCTGTAATGCTCCAGCAGTCTTTCAGGAGTTGGTCAATGACCTCTTCCGGGACCTCCTCTACTCCTGCGTTGTGGTGTACCTTGACGACATCTTGGTCTTCTCTCCGGATCTTCAGTCTCACCGGAGGGATGTTCGTCAGGTTCTGCTCAGGCTCAGGCAGAATCACCTCTTCGCCAAATATGAGAAGTGCCTCTTTGAGCAGACATCGCTTCCGTTTCTGGGCTACATCATTTCTCAGACAGGCCTACGAATGGATCCGGAGAAATTGTCTGCCATCGAGAAGTGGCCCCGACCGGAGGGGTTGAAGGCCATTCAGCGGTTCCTGGGATTCGCCAATTATTACCGTCTCTTCATACCGCACTTCTCTTCCAGGACTGCTCCAATCTCCGCGCTCACCCGCAAGGATGCTAACCCCAAACAGTGGACGCCCGAAGCAGAGGAGGCCTTCCTTTCTCTAAAACAGGCCTTCTCTTCCGCTCCAGTGCTGCATCGCCCGGATGGCAACAAGCAGTTCTTCCTGGAGGTGGACGCTTCCTCTGCTGGAGCCGGAGCGGTACTTACCCAAAAAGCTTCATCCGGGAGGATGGTATCCTGCGGTTTCTTCTCCAAACTCTTCTCCTCCTCTGAGCGCAACTACTCCATAGGAGACCGAGAGTTATTGGCCTTCAAGTTGGCATTGGAGGAGTGGCGTTACCTACTCGAAGGGGCTCTTCATCCGGTAATCAAATACACGGACCACAAGAATCTGGCATACCTCCAGCATGCCCAGAGACTTAACCCTCGCCAAGCCCGGTGGTCCTTGTTTTTTGCCCGCTTCGATTTTCTTTTGCATTTTCGCCCAGCTGACAAAAACATCAAGGCGGATGCCTTGTTTCGGTCTTTCCTGGTGTCGGATCTCGAGGAGGAACCTAAGCATATCATCGATCCCGCCAGAGTTATGCAGGTGGCTCCCGTGAGTTTAAATCGTCTCCCTCCTGGTAAGACGTTCGTATCAGAAACTGATCGGAAGAGAATCTTACATTGGGGTCATTCATCTAAACTCGCTGGCCACGCTGGTCAAAAAAAGACCCTCCAACTCATTACCCGGCATTATTGGTGGCCTACCCTGCACAAAGACGTAATAGACTTTGTTTCTGCCTGTGTCTCCTGTGCCCGCAACAAAGTTCCGAGACACCTGCCTGCCGGTCGTCTTCTTCCGCTTCCTGTACCCGCTGCCCCCTGGCAACATATAGCCATGGACTTCATTACGGATCTGCCCGTCTCTGCCGGTTGTACGGTCATTTGGGTGGTCGCTGACCGCTTTTCCAAAATGGCTCACTTCATTCCTCTGCCAGGTCTTCCGTCTGCACCCGAGTTGGCTAAAGACTTTATCCGCCACATCTTCCGTCTTCATGGTCTGCCTCGTCACATTGTGTCGGATCGTGGGGTTCAGTTCACCTCACGTTTCTGGAGAGCCACTTGTAAGTTGCTAGACGTCACCCTGGATTTTTCCTCCGCTTACCACCCACAGTCCAATGGACAAGTTGAACGAATAAATCAGAATTTGACCAGTTATCTTCGACACTTCGTTAATGCCCACCATTCTGACTGGGTGGAGCTCCTGCCTTGGGCCGAATTCTCCTACAATAATCATGAGCGCGAATCTTCCACCAAGTCTCCGTTTTTTGTAGTCTTCGGTCAACACCCTCGGATCCCTGTCCCTGTTTCCATCTCTGTGGACAATCCAGCTGCGGAATCTCTGGTTAGAGAATTCTCCTCCATCTGGGAGAGTACCCGGTCCGCACTCATTCAGTCATCCGAGCGCATGAAAAGACATGCTGACAAAAAACGTCTGGATCCTCCTCAATTCCGTCCTGGGGACAAAGTCTGGCTTTCGTCCAAATATGTTCGACTCAAAATTCCGTCCTACAAGTTAGGTCCTCGGTTCATCGGTCCTTTTGAGATCATCAGTCAGATCAACCCGGTGTCCTATAAATTGAAACTCCCGGCCAATTTGCGAATTCCTAATTCTTTTCATGTATCTCTCCTCAAACCTGTGGTTCTTAACTCTTTTTTTAAGTCTACAGGTACACCTCCTGCTCCAGTGTCTGCTGACGATGAATTTGAGGTAGAGAACATTCTGGCCACAAAAAGGGTAGGAAAAAAGACTTATTTTTTGGTGGATTGGAAGGGGTTTGGTCCTGAGGAGAGAACCTGGGAACCTCGGGAGAACATCCATGCCCCTCTCATCCTAGCTAATTTTTTTTCTGGCCTAAAGAGGGGGGGGCCTAGAGGGGGGGGGTACTGTAGCGCCCGCGTCCCTGCCTGCTGCCAGACAGGGACGTCGCTCTCCTCACCTGCGCTCAGCGTCCTCAGTGCTCCCAGCCTCCTCTGCGCCTCGGGCATCCTCGGCGTCCTCCTTTCGCCCTGCTGGTCCCGCGCGCTCCTTCCCTGCTGCTGGCCTTAGGGCGCGCGCCCGCACCCTCCCCCGCTCTTAAAGGAGCCGCGCGCATTTTCCAAATCCGTCTCCAGCCAATGCTGGTGGACTCCACCCTATATTAAGGGCTTCCTCCTTAATGGAGGTGCCCGAGCAATGTTGTTTCTGTGCAGTCTAAGGGTGAGTTTCCACGGTCAGGAAACGCTGCGTGTTTGGCGCTGTGCGCTGGCGCAGCGCCAACACGCAGCGTCCAGATGTTACAGCATAGTGGAGGGGATTCAAGAAATCCGTCTCCTATGCGTAACAATACACAGGTGGCAAACCTGCGTAAACGGACATGCGGCGCGTCTTTTTAGACCGCAGCATGTCCTCGGCGTATTGCGGCGACGGTGCGTCGCCGCAACATAATTAACACAGGGCTATGTAGCCCTGGCTCTTTCCGGAGGTTTCGGAGGTGTCCTGAACACTCCGGAAAGAGCGCGCGTCAGAAAGGGGGCGGGCTTAGACGGAGCGGAATTTCCGCTCCGTCAAAAGCGCTATGGTTCCGGACCGTGGAACCATAGCCTACTCTGCTTCAGCCATCAGCTCCTGTTTCAGTTGCCTGCTGTTACCTGTCTGTTTGCCTGTCGGCCATCTGACTGCAGCTCTATCCAGAGGTTCGGACATCTTCAGCAGAGATCCCCGGCTGTTGCCTGCTCACCTGGGAGCGATCATCTGCCATCCGACTGCAGCTCTATCCAGAGGTTCGGACATCATCTGCGGAGATCCCCGGCTATTGCAGAGACTCTTGCCTGCTCACCTGGGAGCGATCATCTGCCATCCGACTGCAGCTCTATCTAGAGGTTCGGACATCATCAGCAGAGATCCCCGGCTATTCCAGAGACTCTTGCCTGCTCTCCTGGGAGCGATCATCTGCCATCCGACTGCAGCCTACCAGGAGGTTCCACCAGCTCAGGTCGTATATGCCTGTTTGTCTAGAGACTGCCTTGGTCACTTACCGTGACAAATCTGCCTGTCCAGAGACTGCCCTGGTCACTTGCCGTGACAACCTGCCTGTCCAGAGACTGCCCTGGTCACTTGCCGTGACAACCTGCCTGTCCAGAGACTGCCCTGGTCACTTGCCGTGACAACCTGCCTGTCCAGAGACTGCCCAGGTCACTTGCCGTGACAACCTGCCTGTCCAGAGATTGCCCTGGTCACTTGCCGTGACAACCTGCCTGTCCAGAGACTGCCCAGGTCACTTGCCGTGACAACCTGCCTGTCCAGAGACTGCCCTGGTCACTTGCCGTGACAACCTGCCTGTCCAGAGATTGCCCTGGTCACTAGCCGTGACAACCTGCCTGTCCAGAGACTGCCCAGGTCACTTGCCGTGACAACCTGCCTGTCCAGAGACTGCCCTGGTCACTTGCCGTGACAACCTGCCTGTCCAGAGACTGCCCTGGTCACTTGCCGTGACAACCTGCCTGTCCAGAGACTGCCCTGGTCACTGCCGTGACAACCTGCCTGTCCCAGAGACTGCCCGGTCACTTGCCGTGACAACCTGCCTGTCCAGAGACTGCCCTGGTCACTTGCCGTGACAACCTGCCTGTCCAGAGACTTCCTTGGTCACTTGCTGTGACAACCTGCCTGTCCAGAGACTGCCTGGCTAATTGCCGTGATTCCCTGTCCTATTCCCGGATGCCACCCGCTCTCTTGCAAGTAAATTGTCTTGTATAATAAAGCTTAGTGGTTCCACCAACCAGACCCGTTTCCGTCAGTGGTTCCACCTACCAGACCCGTTACAATTTGATCACAAAATACAGTTTAAACATTAATTTTCATAAACCTGCAGTAAGGAAAAATGACCTGCAGGTGGCAGCACACTACCCCAAAACACACTACCCCACTACCCCAAAGCACATCACAAACAAATCTAAACATTTGCCTTGGGGTCTTTCCAGCTTGCCGAACTGCTTGCCCAGCCTATGTCAGGCACATTGGAGGATTGCACGCTTCACTGCAGGTGAGTCACATATGCAAACACATTTGTAAACATGCACTGCTTTTTCGGTGATTACTTCGCCCCATACACACAAATGATACACCATTTGAAAGGTAAACTTGCCCCCTTCAGCAAGAAAAGAGCCAAACAAACCACACATCCACGATTTTATCACTAAATACAGTTTAAACATTCATTTTCATAAACCTGCAGAAATACCAATGACCTGCAGGTGGCGCCTCAACCGGAAGACATTTTTTGGCCTCTACTTATCAAACCAATTTATTGTATTAGCAATCTATATATAAATACCTGTCTGTTCATCATCTCATGAAATACATTTACATTTGAGCAGTGTCATGAAAAGGGGGGTGACCTTTGGCCGCACACGGCTATCACATGCACAGGGGAGCTTATCTTAGGTCATGATATATTGTTGGCAGCAGTGGGATAACTAGAATAAGCCCCTCGTTGCAGTGAGGAAATTATAACTAGTCCTAGCTGCAGTCAGGCAAGAGCTTATAAACCCGTTCCATCACTCCTAGCGGTGCCCCAGTAGCCCAGAACACACTTTGCCGCCACTAGTTCCGATTTCTTAATAATAATTAAAGGGGGTCCGAAGCAAACCCAAATTAGTAGCGTAATTCACTTCAGGCACGTGAAAATTCATTATAAAGCATAGAGACGAACTAGTAATTTTATATTTTACTCCAAAAGGTAGGCAGTGTTTACAGAAGGTATGAAAAGATTTTACAATATGAGACAAAGCATGTACAAGACAACTACAAAATAAACAAGGATGAAAGAAAGAAAACTTACAGTTGTTAGATTATTGCAGGCAAACCATGCGGCTGGGGATGGACGAGACGTCATAATGCATCACAGATTTGCACTGCATCTAGTTTCCAGGACAAATCTGAAGCAAAATGACCTGGCCCTGCCTTACACCCTCTGGACGTGACATCACTAAAGAGTTGAGTTACCACCGCCCTCCCCTTTTCTCAGTTACAGATTTGCTAACAAAACTTATAATTATCATAACCTAGCAGAATAACGGCAGAACCATCATTCATCATATCTTGGACTCCGCTTCCTAGCGACACTAAACCCGGACTGTCTATTCTGCTTAGTTCGGGAGGAACACTGTAGTGTCGCTTCCGAAGTGCCGGTCCCAGATATGTAATTTTCACATTCCTCACATAACCGGGTGTCGAGTTATGGCTTTCTTTAATATCTCCCATAACATATAGGCAAGTACATGGTAAAGACAAAAGACATTCCTTAGGGAAGAGGAAGGTGTGAGAGGAAGTATTGGGTTACTTGCATGATAGGAAGACACAAAGCTGCAGATGCTGGTGGGGAGGCGGCATGAGTCTGCAGCTATGAAGGGAGCAGAAAGTTCTAGAAAGGCATGTGAACTAATAAGGAAAACCATTCATCATATTTACATTATCGTGACTACCAGCTTGCTTTTTCTGAAATTGCCTGCGCCCCTGATGACCAATGTGCGAAAATTTCACACGGGCCGAGCTAGTGTTTTATTTATTTGGGAAAAAAAGTCTTAAGTAAAATACGGCAAAGCCAGAAACCAAACAATTAGTGTTAGGTGGACCCCTGCAATCACAACCTGGTGGTCTAATAATATCAAGCACTTTAGGGCATATCCATTATTTTTTCCTTGTTTTTTCCTCTTGGGGGTGATTAACAGATGTAAACAGAATTACATCATTTGTAAACGGAAAATTAATAGCGGGGACAAGGGGTACAAGAAGAAGGGAAGGTTGGGGGATATTAGAGGGTGGAGGGTTTATATGTCACCTATCTTCTAATTTGACAGTGGTTGGATTCTCTTATCCTTTCCGGAACAAGATACAGCAAAGACTGCCATAGAGTGGATTAGTTACTATGGCATACCTCCGTCACAGCACACTGTGAGTGGGGAGGTCAGGGAGACGATCTGAGAGGAATGGGCAGCACGGTGGCTCAGTGGTTAGCACTGCAGCCTTGCAGTGCTGGGGTCCTGGGTTAAAATCCCACCAAGGACAACATCTACAAAGAGTTTGTCACGATCTCCACTCTGTTTCTGTCTTTTTGTTACTTTGTGTCGGGGCTGTCGGTCTGTGCTGCCATCACCTGTGTACATTTTCCTTAATCAGGCTTCTACTTAAGCATGTGTGGCGTCCCTGAGGGTTCAGTCGCCACAGAGGTGTTGCACCTCATCCAGAGGTGTGACACCCCACTCCCAGGTAAGGAGGGAGCACCCCTAGGACTCCAACACCTGCATCCAACACACACCAGATCAGCTGGGCATATGGACGTACCCTAAGGGAGGATGTTCTCATCCCAGGCTGGTTAGCAAGGGGTGTATGGATGGGTGGAGTTAGCAGTAGCAGAGGAGGAGAGAAGTTAAGCAAGCAGCAGCACTTCTGGTGAAGTGAGAGATTGTGAGGGGAGCTCCAGCTGATAGGAGCTCGGCCCCCAACGTGAGAAAGAGATTGAGGAGCTTCTGGAGAAGTCAGTGAAGGGGTCTTTGGGCACGGACAGTGAATATTCCATCCGTGGCCCTCTCCAGGATTGGAAGGACCAGGCCACAAGGGAATCGGCTCCTAGACTAGTGGGAAACCTTCAGGCCCCGCTAGCAAGCCAACGGCGGTGATCACTTTATGGGTCATTGCTACCAACCGCCAGCACCATCTCCAGGAAGGAAGCTACATAGGGCCAAGGACGCACAGAATTAATCTGTTACCCGACAGGGTCCGCAGCTTCTGGACTGAAAGACTGCAGGGTGAGGTACTAGGAAGAGAGGAGTGGAATAGCACAGAGAGAGAAGGCCAGGAAAGGAACACACAGAACGGGTGTCCTGGGCAAGTGCGACCGATATACCTGGGGGTTGCTGGATCCCTCACCCGGAGGACACAGTGCCAGGCGGGCATCTGTCCTGTTGGCCACAGACTGTGAGTAAACTTTGAAACTGTATCGGGACTGTCTCTTAAGGGTATGCCACACTAAACAAGAACGCTAACGAGATCGCTAAAAAACGTCACTATTTAGCGATCTCGTTAGTGATGTTGTTGTGTGTGGCATATAGCAACGACGTGGCCCCTGCTGTGATCTCGCTGATCGTTCACTAGAGTTCTGGACCGTATTTTGATCGTTGGCGTCCCGCTGGTGAGCCTATATCGCTGTGTCTGGCACCTTTTGTGAACGATGTGCGCTGTTTTTTACATCGCAATGACCGCCAAAGTCGTTAAGGAGATCGCTAACCGCTTATGCGTCGTTAACGAGATCGTCCAGTTTGGCAGCTACTAGCGACATTAAAACGATCACAAAAACAATCGCGTTAGTATGCGTCGTTATCGTGATCGTTAGCGGGAACGTTTAGTGTGGCAGTACCTTTAGAGTTATTTCAGCGACGCACAATTCTGTCTGCTGCAGTCATCAGCACCATTCCCAATTCTAACATATACATGCCCTGGAAGAATACAACCTCACCTGTGGGAGGTTTACCAACTAGTTGCAAAATATCGTCGGACCTGTACCGCAGCGCTGGTCACACTGACCAGGTACCACAGGTGGCGTCACGAATCACTACATAAACTTTATCCCCTGTAAATATATTTCCCTTTTTGGTGAGTGCCAAGGGCCACGGACCGTGTCGTCGCCACCGTGACATCCCCCATAGAAGTCAACAGGCTCGGTACCGAGTACCCCACGGCCCTGGAGGGCGACTCACATGCTAGCTCCTCCACCCAGTGTCAATCATACACTTGCTGTTGCCTGTGTAACATTGATCCTCTGTACTCTGTGCCTGACCCATCTTGACTTTTTCTCACGGACTCAGACCCTTTGCTTGTGACCTGACTTCTCTTGTGCCTGCTCCCTGTAACCTGTTTTGTCTCTCTGGCTTTCCTGACCTCGGCTCGTGTATTGGACTTCGTCTCTGACTTCCCTTTGTCGTACTGCGCCATTTCCTGTACCTGATCTTGGATTGTTTGACCTCCCTTTACTTACTGTTAGTAGTATATATATTTACTATAGTGACTCGCATCACATTACAATTGACCATTAAAATTTTTTTCTTTTTTCCCACCTATGGATCTGTTACGTACTTTGTGTGATCAGGTGGCGAATCTGACTCAGTCCAGGATTTGGCCTTAGAACAACACAAACTGGCATCCTCACAGGCTGTTACAGGGCCAGATTTCTGGTACTTTTTCTGCCCCTCAGAATCCCTCTCCTCAGATCGCTGTTATCACTCCTGTACCATCTGACGTATCGTTCAGCCCCCCTGAACCTGTTACAGCACTCCCTGATATATTTTCGGGAGGAAAAGATCAGTTCAGAATTTTTAAAGAGAGTTGCAAATTATTGTTTACCTTGCGCCCCCGGTCATCAGGGAATGAGTCACAGCGGGTGAGAATTATGTCACTTTTTCGGGGGGTACTCAGACCTGGGCATTTTCCCTACCCTCTCTTGCTCCTGAATGTTTTTCGGTGGACGCCTTTTTTGACGCTTTAGGACAGATTTATGATGAACCTGACAGGGTCAAGGTGGCAGAGACAAGGATCATGAACCTGACACGGGAACCGCACAGCAGAAGACTATTGTACTGAGTTTCGTCAGTGGTTTTGTGGGTCCTGTGGAATGACGCAGTTCTCAGATGCCAATTCCTCAGGGGTCTTTCGGAGTCTCTTAAGGACGCTCTGGCTCTACATGCTCCACCTGGTTGGTTGTTTGGTGGAGGCCATGACTCAAGCTATCCGCATGGATCGGAGGATGCAGGAAAGACGCTAGGTGCAAAAAGAGGTTCCTGTTGTGAACACTTTTGATCTGGGTTCTGAGTTTGGGCTCCCTCTGGTGGTTGCTGCTGGTAATGAAGCTGGTCTGGCTGACAGAAGTCAATCACCTGAAGAGGATGATTGGAGATCAGGTGTTACTGACTGAGGAGATTTAAGTGAGCAGCCTTCTCTTAGTTGTTACTGGTGATTTGGTTTTCTTCCTGAGCATTTTGGAAGTCTGCTTGCTCCCTGCTTTGTCCTGCATCTTTCAAAGTTACAAGTTATTTGTCTGTTTTCATCTGTGACATTTGTTCCCTTTTTGCTTTTCTCTGTTTTCTGCCTTGCTGGTGTGAGTTCAGTAGGGGTTCCTTGGGACCTGTGCTGGACTCTGTTTTCTTTTGCCACAGCTTACGTCAGTCTTTTCTGTATTTCTAGTCCCTTGTTATTTCAGTATCAGTTGTTTTGTGTCCAGTTCACACCAGAGTTCTGATTTAGTGGGGGAGACGTCGTGTGGCCGCAGTATTTTTGCATATCAGACGTGTTGGAAATTTTCTTAGGGTTTTTGTTGGATTGCAGAGAGTATCCTTTTCTGTCCTGTTAGACAGTCTGGGCCCCAGCATTTGCTTACTCTATTTTCTGTCAGTGTTTGTGCTTCATCTGTCTCACCGGCAATATATGTTTGGGGGCTATCTATTACTTTGGGGATCTACTCCGGGCAGTTAGCTTTCCCCTTTCTCTCTTTAGCGAGCTGTCTAGGGCATCGTAGGTACGTCCCACAGCTAATTCTAGTTGTGTTGTCAGTTTAGGGGCCTGCAATCCGCTAAGTTACCAACCTCTCTGGGTGTCTGGTTGCCTGGCCTATTTTTCCTGTTGTCCTCCTCAGTTACCGAACCATAACAGGGGAGCTCTCTTGGCTCTTCTTCCCTCTCTTGAGACACACTTCACACAGACATCAGACGGTATGTGAGTTATCACGTGTTTCTTGAAGTGCTTCAACCATGCTTTTGACAGACAGATGCTATTTACCATTCAGGATCTCAGGAAAGATGGGGAACAAACTTTGATATGGACAATCTCTTTGTAACTATTTTACCTATTTTATGTTTTGCTGCAATGATTCTTTTTGGTGGACAGTCCAATAAACCACTACTTTTTTTATAAGAAACATCGTGACATTTTCTTTAGCGTATCGCATCTGATTTAGAGTCCTAAATAAATAAATATACAAAATAAGTCTTTTTAACACAGGTACCCTTTTACTCCTTTGATAAGGTGTTGTTGAATGCTAAATGCAAAATAAGAGTCTGTTCACATTTGCCTTTATTGACTGCAGATCTGTTACTAATTTTATTGATGCGGGACTTGTTCTGAAGTTTAGGGTTAGAGACAGTTAAGCTAGAAAGCCCTATTCAAATCGTGGCCATTGACAGAACACCGTTGCTCAAAATTCTGGTTCAGTTCGTTACAGTGGAGTTCACACTCAAGGTGGAGTCTCTTCAT
>JARQOD010003822.1:0-7500 GCA_033576555.1 Oophaga sylvatica | reverse complement strand
GGATAACGACGGGACAAAGTTACCGAGGGGCATAGACAGAGACGAAAACCAGGTCAAGCCGAGATCAGAGCACAAGATAGCACGACAGTACCGAAGGATTAGACAGAACGGATAGTCAGGACGTAGCAATAGATCAGTAAACCAGAACGGGCAATAGACTGTACAATAGAGACAAAACTGTAACGGAGTATCAATAGCCAAGCCAGGAGGTCAGAACCGGAGAAGACAATATTAGCAAAACGTGAGACAGAGAGCAGAGTGAGCAAACAGACCAGGTCATACACGGAGTCAAACAAGCAGAGCAGTAGACAAGCAAACCAGGGGGGTCAGACACACAGTGAAAACAACAGTGTAGCTGACAGAGAATCTTCCTCTGGACTGGGTATAAATACCCTCCCAGATCCAAGGGAGGCCAGCAAAAGTTAATCCTGAGAGAGCAGGACATTAACCATGTCCTATATCATGACAGGAGGCCAGCAAAAGTTAACCCTGAGTGGACAGGACATTAACCATGTCCTATACCATGACACATTCCTTTTCCATTGTGGAGTAGGCCACACCCCTCTGCAGTAGTTTCCAGATCAGGTACAAATTGGGGTGTTCATAGCCCGTACTGTTGAGCTGAATGAGTACAGCACAGAGGCCAAAGTCACTGGTGCTGGTCTGTACTACAGACTGACATGTAAAGGTGGCTGCCTGTAGTACCGGGAAGCTGGAAATGTCGGTCTTCAGAGCTTGGAAGACCGTCTCGCATTCGCTGGTCCAATTGACTGTGGAGGGCAGCTTCTTCTTGGTGAGGTCCGTCAGGGGGTTTGGCAGACTACTATAGTGAGGGACGAACCTCCTATAGTACACGGCTGTGCCCAAGAAGGACCTCACCTGTTTCTTGGTCCTGGGGTTGGGCCAGGATGCAATGGCATCCATCTTACTGGGCTCCGGCTTTGGAGCCCCCCTGCCTACTCGGTGTCCCAGGTAATGGACCTCTCTCATGCCCAGCTGACACTTTTCTGGTTTGATGGTCAAGCCTGCTCTGCGGATCTGCCCGAGCACCTGTGCCAGATGCTAGAATATTGGAGACATTATTCCATGTCAATCATCTGTATACTATTGGGCATGGAGTTATAAAAAATCCTTAAGCACATTCTATGCTAACATGACACCTGGCCAGCTCAATCAAAGTACTCACACCCTCTAGCTAGCTGGTATGCAACTTCTACAGGAAGACCCCCTGTGAATCCAAGCCACGTGGACTGAGTCCTTTGTTCAGCCAGCTAGGAATTCATAAAGGTGTTATGGAAATACTATACATCCTAACTGATCATTGTATATATTCCCCAGATCCCAGACCAGGGAAAGAGCCTGTCTGGGTCTTGAGTCATTCTAATGCATGGGAAGGGAGATACATAGACCAGCCAGCAGCAGATAGGTAGCAAAATTGTGTTTAGTCTCTATGAGTAGCAAGGGCCCGTTCGGACCCAATAGCACCAGAACTGCTGCCCTAGGACAGCCTAGAAAAGAGTTATGATCTTTCATAGGTTTTGGGAGATTTATCTCCAAACCTCCAGGGGAGGAGATTTAGGTTTATCCCAGAGAGCAGGAGGGGGAGTGACCCAGAGGGTTAAATGCTTGTGTGCAGCATTTCCTATTGCTTTTTCTCAGGTAGGTCGCTAGGATATCATCTGAGGACAAATCACACACAAAGGGGACCACAAGGCTCCCATGTGGTAGCCCCTCCACTGCAAGCCAGTCCTTTCATCTAACTAGTAACTGACTATATGTTCTGTTTTATACCCTTTGTCCTACCTCTATTGTGTTTGCATATCTGACCATTATATATGTATAACAATTAAGTATATATTGTGTATATGTTGTGTATTGTCTAGTGTGCCCTTAAGGCTATTAAATATATAATTTAACCTTGTGCTGCTCCTTTATCTTCCACCAATCCACACGTCCATTTCTTGGCCTAATCTCACATGCTACTGGGGTGGTTTTCTGGCCCGATATAACCCTGTTACCTGACCAGGCGTATATCGAACGAGGAACTGGTGGCAGTCCTACTGGGCTGATAAGGTTCTTTTTCACTGGGGCTAGTGAAAGGGGCCTCTCAGCCTGTGAGTGATGTGGGTGAGTGTGGAGCCATGTTATTGACTGCATGGGCCAACTTCTCTCACTCCCCATACCTTCTTGGGCCTGTGTGGATGGGGGGGGGTCTGTGTAAAACTGAGCCAAGCTGACCTTATGTGTCCCTTGGTGGTTTGATATGCCACGTTGGTACCAGTGGGGAGAACTTACCACGTGATCTCGCTGACGTAATATTGACATCCGACAGGGTGGCAAGGTGTGGCTCCTTCACGTTTTGTCACATTGATGGAGTCTCTTCCCGAGGGATCTGGCTTCTGTCCGAGACCCTCTGTAGAAGCCTATTATTGCCACAAGTTCCAAAACAATGAAAAATCTGCCCCGTATGACAGGATGGAATAAGTCTTTTACCATCCTAAACTCATGGGACTTAGAATCACAGTCTGTTCCCTTGTTTACCCTGACCATAGGATAGTCCTTGGCGTCTACGTATATGCAGCAGATGCCCACAAACTTATCAGGGATCAACTGGTGTGGCAGTGCAGCACTGATTAGGGTCACTAGACTCCCAGAGTCCAAAAGCCCAAGAACCAATACCCCATTGATGAACACGGTACATGCCTGCGACCCTTCGCTGGGTTGACAGTTCACACTGCAGACCGGATAGATGTAATAGGAGCACCCCCTGACTAGGCGGCAGTACATTGGTGCAGGGGACATATGACACCGGACAGCTACGTGTCCAGGATTATGACATCGTGAACAGATCATGTCCTTAATAACAGCCTTAGGGGACCCCTCAGTGGGATAGAGACGCCCCCCCAATTGCGGTTCTAGACCCTCTCTGTGGTGAGCCTGCCCACCTTTTGGTTTCACAGTATGGGGAAGTGTCAATGTTTGGTTTCCCGAGGGATTTCTCAACAACCTGGTATCTCTCCACTTGAATAACCAGGTCGTCCGCATTCCGAGGGTCGCCCTAGGTAACCCAGGTCTGTATTGGTCTGGGAAGTCATGGATGAATCTGTCCATCACCACATGCTCGACTATCTGAGCAGGAGTGGGAGTCTCTGGTTGCAACCACTTTTGGACTAGATGCAAAAAGTCGAACATCTGCGAGCCAGGGGGTTTGTCACCAGCAAACGCCCATTGGTGGACTCGCTGAGCTCTAACTGATAGGCATGCCAAGATTTCAGTCTTTAAATTGTTGTATTCTTTGGCATCATGTAGTGCAAGTTCATAAAAGGCTTTTTGGGGTTCACCTATAAAATACAGCACCATCGCCTCCACCCACTGCTGTGGGGAAGTTTCTCCCACTCAGCCACTTTCTCAAAAACAGTCAGAAAAGCTTCCACATCATCCAACTAGGTCATTTTTTGTATAGCTCATCTTACCGCTTTCTAGACGTGCGAGTCATCACCTGGAGTTGGAGAGGAGACTGCCGGCCTCCCACGAACTGCCTCTGTAAGAAGTTCCATCTGCCGCGTTATTGCTTCCTGTTGCTGTCACTGCTGTTGGAGCTCCTGTGCCAATAGTTTTTTTTGTTTCCTGTTGTGCCATTTGCTGCTGTTGGACCTGAACCAGATACTTGACAAGCTCCTCCATGCAACTGGACTTCTCGTGCTGGATGGCAGATTTTACCCAGGACATGCAGTTTGTGCACAGCCGCTATGCCCGCATTCGAAACACCTTCTGTGAGGTGTTGACCCACTCAGCAGCTTTCAGAAGTAGATACAGGAAGTCTGGAACACTTCTTTGTGGTAAGGTAGTTGCCGGTTTATTATGGGACCGTATAAATCCCATTACTAAGAAAGTAACATATCTAATCTGTAGTAATATCTAACATCATATTATTGGTGTGTTTATAAACATATGGAGAACGAAATGAGTATCAAAGGTGTTCCAGTCCAAACAAACTCCGTTGGAGCAACTACATAGTAGGTAGAAGGTGGGGGTCGGCTTTCCACCCGGACAGAGCACGAGACCAGCAACCCCACAGACAATCCCCCTAAAAACTCAAAGGCAGGAGATTTTACCAACCTCAGACCTAACAAGGATAGACCTAGAAAGTTCGATGTGGTAGTTATCACCTGCTCAAGCATTAATTCCATCACCTGTGCAATACTAAGGAAATCCTGAAAACATGACCTGTTGGTGGGTCTTGAGGACTGGTGTTGAGAAACGCTGCTCTAGAGCATCATACAATTAACATCATTTCACCTCTATCTCCAATGTAAAAATTAAACATTCCTCTAGATGCAAAAAGGATCTGAATCTTTCACTGGAAAGGGGCTATGTGCACTCCACACGAGACCCCGGAGAGGAGTTTTCTATTAGAGCAGCTGAAGAGAATCTGAAATATATACCAAAGACAATATTAGAAGCCATAGAGGATCAAAACCACCTACTGGGACCACTACACCTATCAAAGAATGTAAGATGGATCCAAAGCTTCTGAATCTTTTAATAGAGCCACCAGAAAATCAAAATCACGAGAACCACAGAGTGGACTGAACTTTTCCACCAAAGAGAACCCACATCTACTACTACCCACAGTAAAGGGATCCATACCTCCTGTTAGAGACACTAAAGGAAACCTGCACCTTCTACTACAGACGGTGTACAGGATCTGATCACCAGAAGCCATTTAGCCTATTTAGATGGATTGTATACAAGCCGACTAGCTCTTGTTTATGCAGCCTGCCAAAATCCAATGGGACCAGAATGATAGGGATGTTCACATACAGCGTCACGGTGGAGGCAAATTCTCCAGTTAACAGTATTTTGCCAAAAATGAGTGTTTCATTTGCTCTTCCGTTGATCGGCGCCATGTTCACTAGTGATCTGCTCGTCTCAATGTAACATAAGGTGTTAACATAGATTGCCATCATTAGGGTGCCAGTTATTGGCTTCAAGGTGCAGAAATGTTTGAGATGTTCTAGATAACCCTGTAAAGATAAAGAAAGGAGATGGTTGTGACATCATCGATGAGTGAAATGCCACAGATCCGTAACAGAGTTGAATACCGCAGAAAAGAGGAAGACGTGACGTGTACAGAATCGGACATTCTTTTCTTGGACAGAATGTGGAAGTGGCTAGATAAGCAGCACATGGGGACATTTCACGGCTGGGTTTCCTCTGATGGAAAAGACCTTGCACCTAAAAAAGCAGAACGTGACTTATAGTGTTAAAAGGTTATTCAACGTATAGGAAATATTGGACCCACGTATAAGTCATGACCCCATAATCTGCAGTTATTCTAGCACATATACAGCTCTGGCAAAAATTCAGAGACCGCGGCACAATGTTCAGTGTCTGATTTTTCTCTTTATATTTTTGAGTAAAATGTAAATTGCTCTTTTATTCTATAAACTACTGACAAGAGGTCTCCGAATTTCCAAGCAATAATTTTGTATTTTCAGAAAGTGAGAAATGGTCAAAATAACAAAAAAATGCAGTGCTTGCAGACCTCAAATAATGCAAAGAAAACAAGTCCATAATCATTTAGAAACAACAATACTAATGTTTCACCTCAGGAAGAGTTCAGAAATCAATATTTGGTGGAATAACCATGATTGTTAATCACAGCTTTCATGCGTCTTGGCATGCTTTCCACCAGTCTGTCACACTGCTTTTGGGTGACCTTATGCCACTCCTGGTACAGAAATGTAAGCCGTTCTTCTTTGTTTGATGGCTTGTGACATCCATCTTCCTCTTGATCACATTACAGAGGTTTCCAATGGGGTTCAGGTCTGGAGATTGGGCGGCCATGACAGGGATTTGATGTGGTGGTCCTTCATCCACACACTGATTGACCTAGCTGTGTGGCATGGCGCATTGTCCTGGAAAACACAGTCCTCAGAGTTGGGGAACATTGCCTGAGCAGAAGGAATCAGCTGTTTTTCCAGGATAACCTTGTATGTGGCTTGATTCATACGTCCTTCACAACGATTAACCTGCCCAATTCCAGCCTGGCTGAAGCATCCCCAGATCATCACCGATCCTCCACCAAATTTCACTGTGGGTGCAAGACACCGTGGCTTGTAGGCCTCTTCAGGTCTCCATCTAACCATTAGATGACCAGGTGTTGGGCAAAGGTGAAAATTAGACTCCTCAGAGAAGATTACCTTACTCCAGTCCTCTATGGTCCAATCCTTATGGTCTTTGGCAAACTTCAGCCTGGCTCTCCTTTGCTTCTCATTGATGAAAGGCTTTTTTCTAGCTTTACATGACTTGAGCCCTGCCTCTAGGAGCCTGTTACGAACTGTTCTTGCCATGCACTTCACCCCAGCTGCCATTTGCCATTCCTTTTGTAGGTTACTTGATGTCATCCTGCCGTTGCTGAGTGACATTCGAAGAAGATGACAGTCATCCCGGTCAGTGAGAGTCGTTTTCGCCCTCTGCCAGTCTGTAGCTTTGTTGTCCCCAATATCTGCTGCTTGACCTTGTTGTAATGGACTGCCGTCTTAGAAATTTTAAGGATGGAGGCAACATGACACTCACTGTATCCCTCTGCTAGTAAAGCCAGAATTGAGCCCTTCTTCTCCTCACTCAAGACTTTTCTTTTCATCTCCTTTGGCATGGTAAAAGTTACTTTTTCATTCCTACTACTTTTGGGATATTACTAGCACTTGTTTTGCCTCCAGCTTGTCCTATTGCAGGAGGATTGTGACACCACAGCAGGGTTTTTTTTATACTTTCCTCCGTTAAATAAGATTTGGGTCAGGTGATCACTAATCAGAAGAACATTAAGTAGAATGAGGTGAACTCTGGTTGGAATTCAGCTGACACTGGAATAGAACGGCGTCAGACATGGAGAGAAGCGGATTTTTATACAACTGTGCAGTGCGCTCTTAATTTTTGCCAGAGCTGTATTTGGATACGTACAGTAAAAAGTTCTTAATTTCTATGAAGATTGCATCCCTACAATTTACGCACATGCTTCTGGAGAAGCGTCTTTAAAAAACACAAAGAGAACCAAATGTGACTTTATTTTGCCATGATCTATGTGATGTCCACGCTGACCCTTATCGTGTTCTACGCCTCTCAGTAATGTGTATTACTACCCTCCTGCGCTGGGGTGAACTTAGTACAGCCAGCTACTCATTCATAAAACCAAATCCAGGAAACGCCCAAATGTTAAAGTGCTCGTATAACATCAGCAGTACAAACAAGAGTTAAAACTGCAGCCGTAAACAAGTGATCCTGCAGAATATTAGGGAAACCTCCCCTGGTAGATGTGGAGTCCATGGACAGTAAAATAGTGATTCCAATCTAATGCTTTTTTTGGGTCTTCAAAGAGGCTATGATATTGTGGCCTGAAGTTTCCTTGCTTAGAAGCCCAGATTTACTGGCAAGCTGGTCTGTAGCGTCTACAAAACTCTCCTAATAAGCACATTAGTGATGTATGGTGAGGCCACC
>JARQOD010003821.1:0-60830 GCA_033576555.1 Oophaga sylvatica | reverse complement strand
GAAGTCTTAAGTGAATATGCCGACTTTTTCCCTTTAAATTCGAAGATATAAAAGAAAGTTGAATTAGCAGAGCCTGTTGCTCTGATCATAAAGGAGGCATAAAAACTTTACACTTTTCTTTTGACCAAGGGGGTAAACTGTGGAAGACAAATTTGGAGCAAAATTTTGCTAAGTCCTTCCCCAAAAGATTTGGGGTGCACTGAGGTGTCACTTCAGGAGGGTGGGGTCTCTCTTCCTCGCCGTGCTCTCCATTTGGGTCTGAGGGTGTGAGAGCCCCATGGGCGGGCCCGGGGGGTGAAAAGCGTTTTTGCTCTCAGTGTCACTTCTGACTTTTAAATGTTTGTTTACAGTCTTTTCAAGGGGAAGTTGCTGTGCAGCACTTGTAGAAAATGTGGTTTTCTTTGAGAAAGTTTTGCGATCTTTGAGCTTTTTTTTCTCTGAACCCTCT
The DNA here is from genome assembly GCA_033576555.1 of Oophaga sylvatica. NCBI lineage: Eukaryota > Metazoa > Chordata > Amphibia > Anura > Dendrobatidae > Oophaga > Oophaga sylvatica. The sequence goes on along the minus strand of JARQOD010003821.1, from coordinate 60,382 downwards.
GCATTTCAAAAACGAATGGGGGTTTCTTATGCAACATTCTTTGCAGGGGTCTTTAGTGAGGTCTTATAATTCCCTGCAGTACTTAATTTTGCGTGAAGTGTCTGAAGAGATACATGGTTTTGGTTACTGCCACTGGTGTATCTCTCGGGTTTCCCAAAAGAGACGGTTTACCTTTTTTGGGGTACGTGGTGTCAAACTTTGAGAAGCAAAGCTGGGGCTTTCAATCTTTGCTTGTTGGTGTAAAAAGTCCCAAAGAAGAGAATGGGGGAAAAGGGGAGTTGATCGTTCCCTTTTTTTTGGACCCTTGCCCATCCACTTATCTTAAACCCTTTGCGGAAGTTTGCGTACTAGGGGATTTACACCGCGTGCGTGTCCAAAAGCAGGCCTTGTAATTCCCCTTAGTTTTGGGCAACTTAAAGTTCTGTAAAGCGCTCAATTCTCTCAGTTTTTGGAAACCTTTGCCTTGCATCTTGGGGAAATCCTCAATCTTTTGAAGAGTGCGTTTTTCTATCACATCTGGTGAGCCGTAACACTCCTCCAGTCTCTCCCATATCGGTTTAGTCCTCTGTCGGGATAGTCCTAAATTGATGTCCCTAATCCGTTTTGCATGCTCTGTGGATTCATTTCCTACCACTTGACTAAAAGGTCCACCTCCTTGTTTGCAGACAGATCCAGATCTTTGATTGCATTCTGAATGAGGATCGCCATGCTCTATAGCCTTCAGTTTGTCGTTAAACTTGGAGAGTCCTTGGGTTATCAACTCACGTCGGAGCAAGGAATTTGAGAAATCTGACTACCTTGATTTCTGTTTGATGAATCTGGAAACGAGCTGAGTGCAGAGGTCCATGTGGTTAGAGTAGTCTTTAAACTTGTCTTTGTTGTAATAACTACCATCTACTTGTTCCTTCTTGAAGGCTGGAAGCTTGCTCTGCAGTTGTCTGTCGGTTGGAATGCAGGTTGCATTGGGGACCGATGATATATAAAATTACTGTCTTGCTTGATGTATGGCATTTGGAAGGCTGAGGCTGCTTGTTGTGTGACAGGATTAGGCTGGAGTTTGTAAGCAGGGGTTGACTCAGCTCCTGGACCGTAATACAGACCGTCATCTGACTTAGCATACTGCAGTAGTATTTGAAGTGTGTCGTGCTTTGTCCTGTTGACTGAGCTCTGATCCAAGAATACTGCTGCGTCTATTACTTGCGATACTTGCTGCCTCCTCCAAAACTTCAGCCTCTGCCAGTGCAACTGCGGCTTCCCTCTCCAATGCTAGTTTTTTCATGTGTGCTTGTTGTTCGGCCAGAGCTGCTTTCATGCGTGCTTCCTTTGCTTCCATGTGTGCCTGTTGTTCGGCCAGAGCTGCTTTCATGCGTGCTTCCTCTGCTTCTAATTGCCTTTCTTGTTCAGCAAACGATGCTGCACTTTTGGCACTTCTGCTTTTTTTGCGCGGGCTATGGCGATGGTTGAGCTGCTCACTACTTCTTTGAGCTCTTGCAGCTGGCTGAGATTGCAGATCTTGTGGTGAATGATCTACCTTCTGCGGCTGACATGGTGACCTTGACAGGATTCGCGCCCTTTCAGGCTTGACAGAAGCTTGGTTTCACGACGATCACTATGTGCGAGCTGCGTATCTTCTATCCAGCTTGTAGCGGGCAGTTTTACTGCGATCAGTATGTGAGAATCCACAGTTCTTTTATCCAGCCTGCGAGGGTTAATCGTTTTTTTACTGTTCTTGCCCGTCTTATGTGTATGTGTAAATAATCCTTGCAGACAGCATAAAACCTTGATCCCAAACAGTGATTTGATAGACACGTGATGTCTGTTACCAAGTTTATTGCAGAATCGAATATGTTAAAAAAACTGTGGAACAAATAACATATTTTAACTATGTGCTCACAAACATGTGGCAAGCATACAATATAAACACAATATACAGTGGTATTGGAACACATATATGCATAACATGTAGTTACATATAACATGCGGTAATCCCAATGCTTACTGACCAGTCGGAAAAGCATGGGACTACAACTCTCACATTTTATAACAGCATGATGTAAACATCCAATTTATACGGCTGTCAAGTTCATGGTGAATGTGTTAGGCAACCGATTGTGCGGCTACAGATCTGGATGTAAGAGATCACTATTGGATTCTGATGTCAGGAGGTACTCAGAAATGAACTGTCTTAGTTTGTTATACGAGCAAAAAACATGGTGCTGTGGCTGGCTGCTGAGTCAATCAAAGCTATGATCATGAACTACGGTGTGGTAGATATGCAAAAAACCTCAATATCAACAACCAAAGACATTCTATAAAACGACCACTAGATGTGCTGTTATGACCACATAACAAATCTGAATGTTTACACAGAAAATTCTAGTGGAACATCACAATGACCATATAGGGAAATAAGCCACATGTCAGTCACATGATGTCACGCTGTCTAGGGATGTATATATAAATAATGTCAGTAATTACAAGTGGGACAAATTCTATATAACATATAAATAGGTAACATTAACATGTATATATAGCAAGTATTACCTGACCATAAATCCTGTGGTTCATACTGAATCCTTTTCACGCTGTCTCTGGCTAGAGGTGGACCGGGGTCTATGCTGACCCTAAACTGGGGGTCTGACTAGTTATTTTATAAAATAAAATATTTTTTGTCTTAAGGGAAATGTGTTTTTTGATCCTGATTACATCATCACATTTAACATTTTAATAAAGAAGAAATTATAAATAAGGTACAATGTATAACTATTGGGTATAAAACATAAGTGTTATAAAGAGTTATTCTTTACACAAAGAAGGGGATTACATTCAAAGTTGCATAATTTGAATATTTTGGTAACACAAGGTTATGACAAATATGAAATCATCCAGATAATGTAAATATTAAAGGTCTGGTTATGAGAATATAACTACTCTGCATTTATCATCTACATACAAAGGGCTTATTTTCATTTTTATTCTTATTTTTATTTTTCATTTCAATTTTTATTCTTACTTATTTCTATTTTACTTTATTTCTATTTTAAATTCCTATTTTATTTTTTCTCAATGAGAAAACAAATCTATATTTAATAAAAGTAATGTCTAGTAAAAGAATATTGCTTCATTAAAATATTGGATGAAATGGTTCCATTATAAGGAAAAAATGTTTCAATTCTGAGTTAAATACAACAATTCTTTTTTCATTCATTCACTATATTTTATTTTGGTTCATGGCTATACATTCTTACAATTATTGGTCTAATAAATATTTTCTATTAATAAAGTTTTAGTAATAAAGATAGAAACACTTGTTACATAAAAAACACACTGACACCTATGGGTTGAAAAGGTAATTACACTATGACATAAAAATGTTCTATCACATGGAAGAATATGGTTAATAATGTATTATTATTTATTATTGTTTTCAGCAGCAGATGGAAGGAAGAGAGACACACTATCATTATAGTGGTAGGGCGGAGCCCAAGGGATAGACACCTCAAATTAAAAAGAGTGTTGACCGGCCCCTCCAGCTCGGGCTCCTCCTAACAGCTCTCCAGTCTAAAATTTGAGGTCAGAGAGGATATCGCTGCTGGAAGCAGTCCTCAGAAAGAATTTTTATTTTCATCGGACAAGAGATTGGACACCAGAAGTGGTCTTGAGGTCTCAGGGGTCTCAGCGCTGCTGGACTCCCACCTCTCCCTTGGCGGTCTGTATTACCCTGTTATGGTGGTCCCTGCAGAACCCTGCCGGCCCTGGGGATGAGGATGGCTTCCCTGGCGGGACGCAAACCGCGCTGCTGGGGTCACTGCGTTCCCCGCCCTGGGGGGGGGGGGAAGCGATGGGCACAGACGCCACAAATCCCCGGGGGGTCCCTGTGGCGCTCGCTGGGTGAGTACTCCACATTTTAATGTGTTGAGGCTTCAGCGACTGCTGCGGCAGCCGCTGTACAGTGCATGATTGGTGACTGTGTTTTTTTTGTCCGCAGGTTGATGCCTGCAGGACATGGAACGGGGACAGGAGCGGAGAACGGAGGAGTCCCGCGCTTTTTTTGAAGCCGGCGGGGGGCGTGGGCTTAGCGCTTCCTGGGCAGGAAGCGCTCTGAAGCGCGAGATCTCCTCTGCCCTTCTCTTCCGGCTCTCTCCTTCAGCGCGGCGGCCATTGCAAGCTTCGGGCTCCTCACTCTCCGCTCCTCCCGTTACTAAGAAGAAACAGCACCGCGACAGCCGCAGTGAGTCGCTTCTTGCTAGAGGGCAGAAGCTTGAAAACCCCCTCACCCCCGCAGCGCAGGGCACCTTCCTGGGTACTGCCGCACTGAACGCCCACTAAAGATCACGATAGCGACGTCCTTTAACGTCGCATAAGCGTTCATTGAGATGGCAAATAGCGCAATATTTTATTGATTTTTTTTTTTGTTTTTGTTTAGTGTGGCATACCTTGAGGACTGTACTGTCTGCACCTGCTACCTCATAAGAGGCACCTGGGCTCGCTCACCCTTTAAATTAACACGGTTGTGGGGAGTTCTGTGACATTAACCCCTTCTTAGGCGGTTAACCTTAATTGGGGGGACAGCTGGGTAAGCTCTCTCTTTAAGAGCTTAACCCTTCAGCGTTCGTTTTGCTTCTTTAAGAAACCACAACGTTCTAGTTATGACAGGTGTAACCTGCCATATACTGTGTGAGGACATGTCAGATCAGGACCCAGGTGGCGACCGTTTCCCAGATCCGCTACAGGATCAGTCTCGCGTATCTGACACGCAGACCTCGACTGCGCCAAGCGCAGCAGTCGGAGGCCCCAGTGACGTCAAAATGGAGGCCCTCACTGTTCTATTGATGGCCTGTCTGACCTTATAGGTTATTGGGTGTCAGCCAGATCTTCTCATGGTAGGAAGCGACACAGGCCGGTGCCTTCCTTCCCACGTAGCGACTGGAGATCTCTGTATGGGAGGGTTCCCCTTAGTTCGGGAGAGATATCCGATTCGGATAAAGAGGATCGGCAAAGGCACTCTGCCTCTTTTCGGGCCGTGGTAGAAGCTTTTATTGAAGCTATGAGGGAGGCGTTACAGTTATCGGAGGAAGTAACTACACGTCCTGGTAAGTGGCCGGTGTTTCAGGAGTCGCATAGGTCGCTTTCGACCTTACCATCCCTGGAGAGCTAAATGAGGCAGTGGAGAAGGAGCGTCTGTGTCCAGACAAACGTTTTCAGGGACACGGCTTTTTGAATCACTGTATCCGTGTGCTCGGAGTTGATTGATAATTGGATTCCTTCTCCTGAAGTGGATGTTCCTTTATCCCAGCTTAGCAAATCCTCATTCTTCCTGTTAAAGGGAAGGCGAGTCTGCAGGACCCGTGGACAGAAAAATGGAGATGGCGGCAAAATCCATCTACGAGGCCGGGGTCATGGTTTTCAGAGCAGTGCTAGGATCCCATGTGGTGCTTATAAAGCTTTCTGATCTGGTTGGACTGTCTACGGAGAAATATCCGTTATCCGAGGAAGAGGACTTTTTCGAATTGTTGGAGAATGCAATTCGATATGGCTATGATGCAGGCTGGATACTGCGTCACTGCTGTCCAGGACACAATCCTCGGCGTCACAGTCCAGGAGAGCACTGTGGCTTAGCAGTGGACCGGGGATGCGGTTTCCAAAGCAAGGTTTGCTATCTTTGGTTACAAGGGTGGTCAGCTATTTGGATCTGACCTCACGGAGTTGATTGCCAAGGCAAAGACAAAAGAAGCAGTTTAACCGCAGCGAAGAACTGTGGCTTCTACGTCTGGCAGGCCTAGTACCGGTAGTGGTCGGCGGTCCTTTCGGTCCAAGGACGGTTCGGTCAGCCCTCTGGGGATCGGGTCGTCCCTCTTTTTCAGGAAAAAAGAACTCCCAAAATCCCGCATCCCTGGAAGCAAAGTTTCTGTCAAGACAAGCGGGAAATTGACAAAAAGCCCGCTAAAGCGGATTGACGCCAGGGTCCCGCTCGAGGGCTCTCGAGTGGGGGGTCGCCTGCTCCAATTCGAATTGACTTGGGTTTCCCGCGTTCCGGACGCCTGGGTGACGCGGGTTTGTCGCAGCTACTTCATAGAGTTTTTTCTCGACCCCTGAACAGTTTTTGCCAATCTCGCATCCCGTCAGAGCCCGAGCTATGTGCCGCTCTACTGCGAGAGGTCGACTCTCTTCTGCAGAAGGGTGTGGTGGTACCGGTTCCGCCAGAGGACAGGGGAAGAGGGTTTTTATTCCACCTCTTTGTGGTCCCCAAAAGGAGGACAAATTTCGCCCCTCCTGGATCTCAAAAGATTGAATCGGCATGTCCAACCCGAAAATTTCGCATGGAGTCGCTTCGCTCCGTGGTGGCAGCCTTGTCGCAGAACGACTTTTTGGTGTCAATCGACATTTCGGTCGCTTATTTTGCACGTTCCAATCGGAAGGGCTCACCAACGCTTCCTTCGTTTTGCCATAGGCCAGGACCATAGCAGTTTTGTGGCTCTGCCATTCGGGTTGGCCTCAGCGCCCAGAGTTTTTACAAAAATTCTGGCGCCCCTCATGGCGATTCTTCGAAGACAGGGGGTCACGATTCTTCCCTACCTGGAACGACCTTCTGATTGTGGCGTCTTCCAAGGAGGAGGCCGGTAACTGCTCGCAATCTATCCCTTCAGCTCCTGAGGACTTCGGGTGGTTGGTCAATGGGAGAAGTCGTCTCTGGAACCGTCGCAGTCAATCCTTTTTTTTTGGGGATGCATTTCGACACGGTACGAGCAGTGGTATCCCTGCCTCCAGACAAACAGCATGTCCTCCTTCGACATGCACAGGTTATGAAGTCTTCGACAGCAATGTCCCTTCGAAGCTGTATGCGCTTTCTGGGTTTGATGGTGGCGTCCATGGAAGCACTTCTGTTTGCCAGTTTCATTTCCAGGGCCCTCCAAGGTTCATTCTGAACCATTTGGGATCGATCGCAGGTTCTCTGGATTGCGTGTCATCTCTCCCACAGGTACGAGGTCTCTAGGATGTGGTTACGTCCGGAAGCGCTATCCCTGGGGAAGTCGTCCTCCCTCCGAAGTGTCGGTCCATAAACCACCGATGCCAGCCTGACTGGTGGGGGGGTCTGGAACGATCTCTGGATTCAGGGAGTATGGTCGTCGGAAGAGTCTGTCCCTGCCGATTCAACATCCTGGAATTGAGGGCGATTTTCCTTTGCCTCCAACACGGACGGTCCCTTTAAGCGGTCTGCCAGTCCGAGTGCAGACAGACAATGCGACGGCGTCGCATATATCAACCACCAAGGCGGGACAAGGAGTTCCAGACTCATGTGGAGGTATCTCGGATCCTGGTATGGGCAGAGACCAGAGTACCAGCCATCTCTGCGTTCCACATTCCAGGAGTTCAGAATATCACGGCGGACTTTCTCAGTCGCGAGAAGATGGATCCCGGAGAATGGAGTCTTCCATCCGGAAATTTTTGCACTGCTGGTTCCCGTTGGGGAACTCCCCAAGTGGATCTGATGGCATTCAGGTTCAATGCCAAGTTACCTACTTTTATGTCCAGGTACAAGGATCCGAAGGCTGTGGCGGTGGAATGCTCTAGTGGCTCCGTTGGACCAATTCGAGCTAATCTATGTGTTCCCCGCGATTTCCTTACTTCCTCTGGTGCTACTCGGAATCAGACTGGAGAGAATCTCGGCTATGTTGATAGCCCAGATTGGCCAAGGAGGACGTGGTTCTCGACATGGTGTCGCTTCTGCAGCGCCGCCATTTCCACTTCCTCTTCGCTCGGACCTGTTAACCCAAGGGCCTGTTTCGTCATCCGGACCTGAAGTCTCTGCGTTTGACGGCATGGCTCTTGAGACCGAAATATTGACCCTTCAAGGTTTTTTCAGCCGAAGTCATTGCCTGTAATGTATGTAGTACAGTTCATATAGCGTCTTGTGCTGGGTGCGATGAAAATAATGAGACCAGGTTTGATATAGAAAGTCCTGTATTACTTCATACAAGTTGGCAAAAATAGTCACACAGTTTGCAGAACAGAAGCAGAGACACAGCAGGCCGAGTAATCAAGCTCAGCAATAACTCTCCACAACAGGTTCAGGATCTTCTTCTCTGTTACCGTAAGTCCATGCAAACGTGGGTCTTTCAAAGAGCAGGTTCAGAGTCCACAAGTGCTTCAGAGTTCCTCAGTAGGAATAGTGGAGTACAAGGTCCAAGGCTTCAGGGGTCAGATCACAGGTTCACTGCAGGCTAGATTCTGAAGCACTGATTGCTCAGCTGTGGCTGCTTAAGAAGCAAAAGGAGAAAATCAGGCGGAACATGCAGCTGGAAACTCCAATTTGACTGAGGGCAAGATAGCTGCAGCAAGACGAAAGTAAAATGGCTGACGAACAAACTGAGTTTCAGGAACATGTACACAGAACCTTACATTACTCCCCCCTTAGGGACAACCTCGGATGACCTCAGGCCGGCTTGTGTGGGTACCTCTGATGAAATGACGGAGCAAGCGGGAGCATTAACGTTATTGACTGTTCCCATGAGTTGTCCACACTGGGTAGCCCTGCCATTTAATCAGATATTGTAACTGATTTCTATACAACCTGGATACTAAAATCCTTTCCACCACAAATTCTTCCTGACCATCGACTAGCACTGGTCAGGCAAGGAGAAGAAAGCCCAGGAAACGTATTGGGTGTCGCAGCCTTTAGTAGGGATACATGAAAGACAAGGGTGAATTTCATATTCTGGGCATTTGAAGACGACAAGCAACGGCACTTAATATTTTACTGATTTATAGGGTCCAATGAAACTTATGTCCCAACTTAGACGAGGGAAAATCCTTAACTTAAGTTTTCGGGTTTGACAGCCAGACAAGTCTCCTACCTTGAAAGCTGGTGCAGGTTTACGAAATTTATCTGCTGCTTTTTGACCTTTCTGAGCCGATTCCAGATTCTCCTTTAGAAGATCCATATTCTTCTGTAAAGACGTGATTCTTTCCCAGCCACTGCTGGTAAAGGCGTTCTATGGGAAATCGGTAGAATGTTAGGATGATAACCTAGATTAGAGTAAAAAGGAGACTGTTTAGTGGAGGCACTCTGAGAGTTGTTATACGAGAACTCACTAAGGGAAGTAGATCCACCCAATCATCCTGTAGGTGGGCAGAAAAAGGGCAGCGGAGATACTGCTCAGGGTTTGATTGGGTTTGTTCGGTCTGCCCATTAGTCGGGGGATGAAAAGCAGAAGAAAGGTTTACTTTAATGTCCAATGTTGCACAGAAATTTTTTGCCAAAACTAGAAGTGAAATGCACCCTTGATCCGAAATAACCTCATCCAGTACTCCATGTAAGCGAAACACATCTTTAATCATCAAATCTGATGTCTTTTTGCAGGGGGGTAGCCGACAAAAGGGGATAAATGAGCTGCCTTTGTTAGACGGTCAACACCACTAGAATGGTGTTTTTCCCCTTGAGAGGTTGGTAACTCCAAAATGAAGTCCATAGAAATGGATCCCCGGGCGGGACGGGGTGGGAAGGGGTTTGTAACAGACCAGTTGGTGAGGAGCGAGGTGTTTTGCATCTTGCCAGACTTCACATGAAGTGACATAGTTTAAAACATCCTTCCTGCAGTGGGCCACCAAAAGAAACGAGAGAGAAATTCTGTGTCTTTAGAATTCCTCTATGCCCAGCTATTTTGGGAAAACGTAAATGAGTTGCAATACCCCTCAATCTGACTGTTTCAGGAATATACAGGCTTTTGCCCCTGAATCCACACACCATTCTTAAAGACAAGACTACGTCCCTTGGGGGTTGTGCCAAAAAGGAACCCGCGGGTATGCTTCCTTGATGTCCTTAAGTAGGTCTTGATTATAAATTTACTCCTAGGAATCTAGAGCAGGAAGAATAGTCTTAGGAGGAGTAATTGGACGTGTCTCTGCTGAGTAAATCCTAGAGAGTGCATCAGCCTTTCATTGCGCGATCCTGGTCTATAAGAAATGATAAAATTAAATTGGTTTAAGAAAGATTCCAGCGACCCTGGCGAGGAGTCAGGCACTTAGCCGACCTGATAAACTCAAGGTTATGAGGTCTGTCAGGACGACTATTTGCTGTGCAGCTCCCTGAAGAAGGTGTCTCTTTCTTGAAGGCGGCAATAAGGCCAACAACTCTCTTTTTGCCACATCGTAGTTCCTTCAGCCGAAGACAACTGCTGGGAAAAGAAGGCACAGGGATGCAAGACATTCTTCTCACCTGTTCTCTGAGAGAGTATAGCTCCAACGGCACAGTCTGAAGCATCCACCTCTATTATGAAGGCAAGCTCGGGGTTGGGATGTACTAGGATAGGTGCAGTGGTAAATTTATCTTTTAGACGGGAAAATGCTTCTGGGCTTGAGGAGTCCAGGAGAACCTAGACTTTTTTCCGGGTAAGTTGGGTGATAGGTGACACTACCTCAGAGAAAATTTCTAATGAAACGTCTATAGAAGTTGGCAAACCGATGAAGCGCTGTACCTCCTTCACATTTCTAGGACTTCCCAAATCCTTGATGCTTGGGTTTTGCTTCCATCCATACAAATTTCCCTTGTGTAGACAGTACATACCCCAGAAATTGAATTTCGGTCCTATGGAATTCACACTTTTTCAAGTTTGATGTAAAGATGATTTTGTCTTAGACGTTCCAAGACCATTCTCACATGTCCATGATGTTCCTCTGTGGAGTTAGAAAAATTAGATATCATCAATAATTAAGTGTATCTAGGAGATCCCTGAAGATGTCATTCACCAAGTGTTGGAAAGTGGCTGGGGCGGTACTCAGACCAAAAAGGCATAACTAGATATTTAAAGTGTCCATAGGTGACCTGAATGCAGTCTTCCATTCATCCCCAGGTCTAATACGGACTAAGTTATAGGCCCCCCGAAGATCTAGTTTAGAGAAATTTTGGCATGTCGCACTCTCTCCAATAACTCAGGGATTAAAGGCAATGGATAACGGTTTTATAGTAACCTTATTGAGTTTCCTATAGTCTACGCATGGTCTCAGAGATCCATCTTTCTTCTTTCAAAGAAGATGGGTGACCTGCAGGAGATGAAGAGGGGCGTATGAAGCCCTTGGCTAGATTTTCGTCTATGTAATCCTTTAAGCCTTTAGCTCGGGCCCCGCAGGGGGTAGATCTACCCAAAAGGTATCTCTGCTCCAGGCAATATTCAATTGGACAATCATATGGACGGTGAGGAGGAAGCTGGTCAGCGTTCTTCTTGTCACATAAAACCACATAGTCCTGGTATACAGTGGTAGTTCAGGGACTGACATGGTTTTCCCTTTTGGAACAGAGCAAGCTGAAACTTTTGGACTCATCTGTTTCTCTGGAAAGTGTAATTCCTTGTCTCCCCTTAATGGTAGGATTCTGAGCCTGCAGCCATGGTAGCTAGAATAATGGGAAAGTGGGGGAGAAGAATAAGCATAAAGGAAGTTTCTCTTGATGATCTTTACCCATAAGAACCCTCAAAGGGTCTGTTTCCCGATCCACTGGTCAGAGGTCAGCAGGGAAACCATCACAGTTTTCCCTCTGTACTGGAGTAGCCCTTTTTCACTGAAAAGTATCCCCTGTTCAGAGCAAAGGAGACATCCATAAAATTTCCACTTGCCCCTGAGTCAAACATAGCAAGCTAGACACCCAAGTTGAGTCAACCCCGAGTTTGATGGAAAGAAAGCAATGAGAATTGTTTTTTCTTACAACTCAGCTGGGAACACCGCTGAGGAACTTGAAAAATGGCAGCGTTTACACAGTCAATGTCCTCAGAGGTAACGGATTTAAGTCCGAGAAATCAAGAAACTGTTGCTGCAGATCTCCTTTGGGGCTGAGGCTCGGAAACCCGACAGAAACCCCCTCGCAACACTCACAATGAATGAGTGCTGCAGTAGTCTTACGAGAACGGGTGGGGCAGTTTATATGAAGTGCCTGACTTACCACAAAAGAAAATAGATTCTCCTTAAAACGATGTTCCTTGGTGCATCACTAACCGTCGTTGTAAAGAGTTTTACCTGCATGGGTTCAGGTTCAGGTTCCGTGTAATCCTATCAAAGGTTCCCTTTGCTGGAGAGGAAGGTAGGAAAAGGTTAGTGCGATTGCTTTCGACCATCTCTCTTGCCTGCGTTCAGTCAGACGGGGTTATCAATACGGATGCAGTAGTTTAAAAAAATCACCTAACGCAGTGGGAGGGTCGGCACGAGCAAGTTCATCCTTAATCAGTGGAGATAACCCTTTCGAAAAAATAGATTTTTTGGCAGAACTGTCCAGGTGGTTCAAGGGCCCATCTCTGAAATCCAAGGCATATCAGCTACCGGGGTGCTTACCTTGGGGGAAAGCTAAATGGCTCTTCAGCTGTTGCACCTCGATTTGGGGGCATCAAACACCTGCCCATGGCTGAAATAAAATCATCAAGGTGATTCAAACAACATCCTCAGTCTCAATCAGAGGGTTTGCCCACATCAAAGCTTGTTGGTAAGCAACATAATTATAGTAAGCACCTTAGATCGTTCAGTGGGAAATTGTGAAGCATTTTGCGGAAAAAAAAAGATTGCATTGATTAATAAATCCCCTGAATTTCTCACGTTCACCGCCAAACGAAAAGGGGGCAACTTGGGAATCCCAGAACTCGGGGCTACGGCAGGAGCCTGGACTCGCCCTTCTAGAACCTCAATCCGGCTCGCAAATCCTGGGCAGTCTGTCCAAACACTTGCAAATTGTGATTAGTGAGGTCCTGTAGATTTGTAAAACGGGTCTTTATATTCTGCAAATCTGCAAGGATATTATCAGTCACTCCGCAAAGTTCCTTTATGCGGCCTCCATTTTCCAGATCTTTAAGACAGGAGTACTGGAAGAAGAGGAAAGGAAAAAAAAAAAAAAAAAAACAATAGTGTTTACCTGTGGTAACACTGCAGAGAGAAAAAAAAATTAAGGGAATGCTCACCTGGAATGGTTGTGAGAAGTCACAACCACTATCATCACAGAAGTTCAACCGGACATCTGATATCCACAGTTATAGCAGACAAAAAAGAGAAAAGAAAAAAAAAACAATAGTGTTTACCTGTGGTAACACTGCAGAAAAAAAAACACTTAAGGGAATTGCTCACCTGGAATGGTGTGAGAAGTCACAACCACTGTCATCACAGAAAGTACAACCGGACATCCGATATCCACAGTTACAGCAGACACAGCTTTCCAGACCCAGCAGACACTAACGTTGGCTTCAGAATCTTGTAATGTATGTATACAGTTCATATAGCGTCTTGTGCTTGGGTGCGATGAAAATACATGAGACACAGGTTTTGATATAGAAAGTCCTGTATTACTTCATACAAGTTGGCAAAAATAGTCACACAGTTTGCAGACACAGAAGCAGGAGACACAGCAGGCCAGAGTAATCTAAGCTCAGCAATAACTCTCCACAACAGGTTCAGGATCTTCTTCTCTGTTACCGTAAGTCCATGCAAACGTGGGTCTTTCAAGAGCAGGGTTCAGAGTCCACAAGTGCTTCAGAGTTCCTCAGTAGGAATAGCTGGAGTACAAGGTCCAAGGCTTCAGGGGGCAGATCACAGGTTCACTGCAGGCTAGATTCTGAAGCACTGATTGCTCAGCTGTGGCTGTTAAGAAGCAAAAGGAGAAAATCAGGGCGGGAACATGCAAGCTGGAAACTCCATTTTGACTGAGGGCAAGATAGCTGCAGCAAGACAGAAAGTAAAATGGCTGACGAACAAACTGAGTTTCAGGAACATGTACACAGAACCTTACATTGCCACTTTGCGAGCTGCCAGAGGTCCGGCTACTACTAGGATTTACCACAAGACTTGGGAAGCCTTCTTTTCGTGGTGTTCGGGTTCTTCAAGGAACCCCGAGGATTTTTTTCCATTCCCAATTTGTTGGCTTTTCTGCAATTCGGGCTGGACAAGGGTTTGGCAGTGAGCACCCTGAAGGGTCAGGTTTCTGCTCTGTCCTTGCTGTTTCGGAAGGCTATCGCCTCGCGTAGGGACGTACGTTCCTTTTTTCGCGGAGTAACCCGTCAGTTTCCGCCGCGGAAGGCGCCTGTGTCTCCTTGGCGGCTCAATCTTGTTTTGGAGGCTCTTCAACACGGGCCTTTTGAGCCTATGGATTCCGTTAACCTTTCGTTGCTTTTTTGGAAGGTTGCCTTCCTGGTGGCGGTCACCTCTTTGAGAAGGGTTTCTGAGTTGGCGGCTCTTTCTTGCTCGCCTCCTTTTTTGGAGTTTCACCCGGATCGAGTAATACTTCGCACACGGGGCGATTTTCTACCTAAGGTGGTGTCACAATTTCATGTCAACCAGGATATTGTGTTGCCCTCACTCTGTCCGGGGCCGAGGAATGCGAAGGAACGGGCCTTGCACACATTGGATTTGGTGCGGGCTTTGAAGTTCTATTTGTCTGTTACCCAAGTTTTCGGAAGTCGGACTCTCTGTTTGTGATTCCAGCAGGTCGTCGACGTGGTCAACGAGCTTCCAAAGACTCTATAGCTCGTTGGATCCGGTCGGTCATTTTGGAGGCTTACCGACTTAAGGGCGAACCTTGCCCGATTAAGGTTCGAGCTCACTCCACGAGAGCTGTGGGCTCATCGTGGGCTTTCCATCAAGGGGCCTCGGCAGCTCAGCTCTACCGGGCTGCGACCTGGCGCTCCATCCACACCTTTACAAAATTTTATAAGGTGGACGTTAGTGCTTCCGCTGATGCAGCCCTAGGACGTAGGGTCCTGCAGGCGGCTGTAGTTTAAAGTTCTCATTAACTTGTGTTTTAGCGCTAGTTGCGCATTTTCTTAGGTTGTTGGGTTCTGCCTTTTCTGGTTTTTTTCCACCCTTAATTTTTGGACTGCTTTGGGACGTCCCACTAGTAATGACTAGTGTGTCTCTCTTCCTTCCATCTGCTGCTGAAAGACGGATTTTGGTAAGATTACCTGTAAAATCCTTTTCAGCGAAGGAAGGAAGAGAGACACAGCTCCCTCCCATGGCAGAAGTGTGTTGTTGTGTTTTCAGATGCGGCGTGACCCTTCTCTGATAGCGATTATCTGGGCTGAGGGTCGACGCGCTAAGGCTCTGTTCCAGCATTGCCAGCTCATTGCAGTGGTCAGGTCCAGTGAGTAGTACCTGGGACTGTGTGGTTTTTTGCCTGTTGTATGCATAACCTGTCCCCTTGTTTTTTTCTCTGAAGTCCTTCAGAAGGGTTATGTTCTTCCGCTGGTGATATTTGCTCTTCCTTAGCTTGTGTACGACTGGAGAGCTGAGTAGGAGGAGCCCGAGCTGGAGGGGCCGGTCAACACTCTTTTTAATCTGAGGTGTCTATCCCATCTGGGCTCCGCCTACCCACTAGTAATGACTAGTGTGTCTCCCTTCCTTCGCTGAAAAGGATTTTACAGGTAAGTTCTTACCAAAATCCGTCTTTATTATTCCAAACATGAGTTCCATATTAATATTCTGATAAAATTATATGGATATTACGGATTGCTATGGTACGCTGTGATATTATAGATCAGGAAAATTACCAGATTTGGTATAGAATAGGGAATGAAGACTTCAAGCAAGATACTGAAATTATGTTAATAAAGACTTTTCATATTTGTAAACGCAACTGATTCTTAAAAATTGCAAGAAGAAAAAGCCGCTATCCAGAAGTCCCAGAAGGTAACAAGGCTATGATTTCTGAGTAATAATAGGCTGTGTCAATTACAATTCATTTCACCACTGACAACCGCGACTGTAGAGGACGATGATCCTATGAAGCTGTAACCCTGACACGAGTTCTGTGCATTAGGACTAAGGACTGGTTATGGTGCTATGTTTAGCAAGGAAGAGTCATTTTAACCCTTGCTTTGTTGACCAAAGATGTCACACCTGTTCTAAGATCAGTGCGGATGACATAGAGGATTCCAGAAATATCCAAGGCGAGCCAAGGTAAGTCCAGGTCTTTAAGGGAGACACTACACAGATATTGAAGCTACATTTCATCTATGGACTTTATCAACACTTCAATTTATGGACTTTGACATATGACACATGACACACGGTCTCTACTATATCTACATTCTATCATTTATTTCAAAGGAATTATCATATAAAGACGGTGTTTTAAAAGAACCAAGAAGAAGACATCAAGATGAAGAGCAGATGACATCAGATGATGATCGGACCTGTGCTGCTTCGATTTAGATTTAGGGAAGTATAATTGTACATTTTATATATATTATACGGCTTACCAAAACATGAATTCGCATCATTACGTTATTGAGTACGTATAACAATAATCTGATATTATTATTATTACTATTATTATTATGGACATTAAATTATTTTGCCAAAGAAGAAGAAAAAATATCTTATTATCCTAAAGATGAACTTATCTACATTGAGGGTTCCAATTAATGTCTGTCACCCTCAAAAGGGGGAATTGTTAAATATTAATTATTGACTATTGATTTATTCTTATTCTCAATTCTGTACAGAGCACATTGCCTTTCGCTGACATTACATGTATATATTTAGCTCAGGATAGTTAACACCATATAGAGAGAACACATGCTCTGTGGGATGTATATAACATGACCCACAGGAATGGGGGTCTCTTGGCTCTCCACTTTCTTGGGATACTTCGCTCACATTTCACACAGACATCAGATGGATAGATGGTATGTGAGTTAGCTAAGTCCTTCTTGATAGACTTCTACCATGCTTTTGACAGAGACAGACGCCATTTACCATTCAGGATCCCAGGAAAGATGGGGAGCAAACTGTGATATGGACAATCTGTAACATCCCTGCCGGCATCACTGCATGGCCTTCTATCCCCCACCTGTCTTACACACTAACTTACTACTCCGTGCCATGCTGTGAGTTCTGTCTGCCGGTTCCATGCTTGGGACCAGGGCCGGCGTCAGCACCCGGCACACCCGGGCAAGTGCCGGGGCCCTGAGCAGGCGGGGGGGCCCACTCGCCGTCTGGCACCCCCGCGCCTGTTAACGGAGGAGAGCGGTGTCAGCGCTGCCACTGCCCCCCGCTTGCTCAGGCCCCGGCATCAGCTGGCAAAATACTTACCTCTCCCGTGCCTCCGCTGCAGCAGCTCCGGGCTCCAGGGGCGCCAGCGCTTCCTCTCACAGCAGAGCCGCTGAATGACGTCATCATTCAGCGGCCGGCTGTGGCAGAGAGCGCGGACGCTGGACAGGTAAGACGTGTCTCTGTGTGTGTCTCTGTGTGTGTCTGTGTATGTAGTGCGGTGCTTTGTGTGTGTATGTATGTGAGAGTGCTTGTGTGCTGTGGTTCTGTGTGTGATGATGGGCAGGCATTGCTGATAATGGGGAGGCATTGATGATGATGGGGAGAAGATGATGATAATGGGCAGGCATTGATGATAATGGGCAGGCATTGATGATGGGGAGAAGATGATAATGGGCAGGCATTGATGATAATGAGCAGGCATTGATGATGGGGAGAAGATGATGATGGGCAGGCATTGATGATGATGATGGGGAGGAGATGATGATGGGCAGGCATTGCTGATAATGGGAAGGCATTGATGATGATGGGGAGAAGATGATGATAATGGGCAGGCATTGATGATAATGGGCAGGCATTGATGATGCGGAGAAGATGATGATGGGCAGGCATTGATGATGATGGGGAGGAGATGATGATGATGGGCAGGCATTGATGATAATGGGGAGGCCATGATGATGATGGGGAGGCAATGATGATGATAAGGAGGCAATGATGATGATGGGGAGGCAATCATGATGATAATGGGAGTCTTTCCACAGCGCCCTTTCCTGAGCCGTTACAGTGCAGAACGCAGTACAGCGTAGAGGAGAGCTCCATATTTTGTATGGAGCATTATATGGGGACCAGTATCCTTTATGGAGCATTATATGGGGACCAGTATCCTGTATGGAGCATTATATGGGGACCAGTATCCTGTATGGAGCATTATATTGGGTCCAGTATTCTGTATGGAGCATTATTTTGGGTCCAGTATTCTGTATGGAGCATTATATGGGGGGTGAATGGGGGGTGACATCCTGCATGGGGTATTATATGGGTGATGAGGGGGAGACTGTGGTGCCCATAATATTGTATGGAGGACTGTACTGTCCAGTCTGTTCTGTGCTCTGTGAGGATTTGGCGGTTTTTGAGCTATTGTACAATTTACAATAGATATCACTCATGTAATGGAAGAAGTGAAGTATGTGGCATTGTACTGTACCTATATTTCTCTGCCGTATCTGTGCATCATGAATTGTGGTCTGTGTTAAAGGGGCCCACTGAGGCTCTTTCACCCGGGGCCCATAAAAACCTGGAGCCGGCCCTGCTTGGGACACATGTCTCCTGCCTGATCTGTGCATGCTTCCTGGCTGTGTGAATAGGGGGGTGCCGGCACTTCCTGCTTCTTATAGAGTTAGTGTGCACCGTCCTAAGGTGTCCAGTTGCCAAGAAACCTCTGGTATTTAAGGCATCCTCACCCATAGGAGGATGCCTGAGCAATCAATTCTCTTAGTATCTTGCTGCTGAGCTGCCATGTCCTGTTCTGTCTTTCCATCTTCTCTGGGGGCTGTGTACCCAGATCCGTTTCTGTGCTTTGTGCCTTTCTTGTCCGCCCTCCAGGAGGCTGCATATCCTGGACTATATCCTAGTTCCTGTACCTTATTCCGTACCTGACCCTGTCTGTATTCAGTCCTATTTCTGTGTTTGTTGAATCCTTGTCTTTAGTCTTCCTTACCCTGCTGTGTGTATCCTTGTGGTTTCTCCTGCTCTACTTTGCTCCGCACTCCTTGCGGTTCTACCTTTGCTCCACACTCCTTGCGGTTCTGCCTTGCTCCGCACTTTTTGCCGTTCTGCCTTTGCTCAGCACAACTTGTGGTTCTGCCTTTGCTCCACACTCCTTGCGGTTCTGCCTTTGCTCCGCACTCCGTGCGGTTTCGCTTTTGCTCCACACTCTTTGCTGTTCTGCCGTTGCTCTGCACTCCTTGCGGTTCTGCCATTGGTCCGCACTCTTGCGATTCTGCCTTTGCTCCACACTCCTTGCAGTTCTGCTCTTGCTCTGCACTTACAGTTCTGCCTTTGCTCCGCACTCTTGCGGTTCAGCTCGTTCCACTGCAACCAACGATTCTGTTCTCTCCACTCCACAACCTTTCGGTTATGCTCCGCTCTCGTTCCGCTTCCTGTGGTTCTTTATCTGTCCCTGCTTCTCCAGTGTGATCAGGTCCCTACCTGTTCCCACACATTACTCTTACCTGTTCCCATATACCACTTATGTCTGTCCGTGTTCCAGTCCCTACCGAGTCAGTTCCTGCCCCTTCCATGTATACTGTGCCCGCCTGCCTGCCACTGTCTCAGCCATGCCCGCCTGCCTGCCAGTGTCTCAGCCGTGCCCGCCTGTCTGCCAAGAGTACCAGCTGTGCCGCCATAGTACCAGTCGTGTTGTCTGTACTTGTCCTCACTTCTCATAGTGTTCTGTTCCCCAGTGGGATCAGCAACCACAGCCAGACACCGCCCTGGAGTGGCACCTGGATGCTACCTGCCGCACAAGCCTGACCTCACCATCAGAGGCTCGAGTGAACACCAAGGTAGCTGCTTAGTCACGCCCCTTCCAGGGTAGTCTGGTTTGTGGCACAGTGGGGCCGCACCCCCATGCTCGTGCCAACCAGTCAGGGTGCGAGCGTTATGCAATCTCTTTGTAACTATTTCCCCTATTTTATGCTTTGCTGCAATGATGCTTTTTTCCAAACCACTACTTTTTTATAAGAAACGTGACTTTTTTTTAAGAGTATCGCATTTATTACCAAGTCCTGAATAAATATACGAAATAAGTATATTTAACACTGACTATAATCCTCCATCACATCTCTCCGTTGTGTAACTGCAGGGGATATCTATGATCCGCCTGCGATGTATGGGGTGCTCTTTCACTGAGTTAGTAGGGGGACCAATCTCTCTCCTCATTGAAGTACTCATTCTTCTGATCAGGGTCAGAATCAGTGGAATCCCACACATCATCATCCCATTGATCGGGATCCCTCTGAACCCCAGCTTTGGCTATGGCGAAAGCTACCTTTTTCTTATTCACTTTATCTCGTGTCTTTTTATATTTGTATTGTGCTACTCGTATGGCTGCCTGATCTGCAGCATGTTGATACCTATCACATTCATCCACAAGCAGCCTGTTCTTGCTTTGTGCCACTGTCAGAGCACTCTGCATCTCACATACTTGTTGTTCTAATGTTGGCATTTTTTTGCAACAGCTGAATATGTTGTTCATGCTGCTTCCTATAAGCAAGCAACAAAATCCAACCTCTCCTGCTCACTGCATTCAATTGCTTGTTCCTTTCAACATTCACCCTTTGCAAACATGTCATCACATTGGCTGGTTCAGCCTCTTTCATACACTTATCCCATGATTCACTCAATCCAACACATTGAGACCACTCATTGGCCAAAACACAGTAGGGAGCCTGCTCCCAGCCTGGAATCTCAACAGATGTTTACAACCTCTTTTTACTTAAAGAAAGACATGTTTTACGTAATTTCACACACTTTTCCGGACTATCGGAATTTGGTCTCAAAATCTCGTATTATCAGAATTTTGCTAAAATTTAAACTTTAAGCTGTTGTGAATGGGCTTGAGATGAGTTCTGAGCAGAGGCTCCCTCTGGTGGTTACAAGCGGTACTGGACTGTCCAGTGAAGATTGTGAGGATTGGGAATCAGGTGTTACTGACTGGTCTTATATAAGGGAGTCGCCTTCCCATCAGGGTTGCCGGTGATCAATTGTTCTGGTCTCAATCCTTGATTCCTGTTTCCCTTGTAGCCTGCTGTGTCGTGTCTGCATCTCCTGCTTACAGATAAGACATTTTCCTTCTTTTTGTTTTTGTGCTTGATTTTTGCATTTTGTCCTGCACTTCTGTGGGGGCCTTCAGGGTCCCCTCTGGGGGCTTTTGCCCTCTCAGTTTAGTTCAGCCACTTATGTTTGTACATTTGCTTTTTCCAGTTTTTTCAGTGGCTGCTGTTTTGATTTTGTTACACCAGAGAACTAATTTAGGTGGTAGAGGTCGTGTGATCTCAGGTGTTTTTGAAATTAGTAGAGTTGGTGCTTTTCAGGGTTTTTTGGGATTGCAGTAAGTGCCCTTCCTATCCTTTTCTATTTAGTTAGTTTGGGCCCCAACGTTTGCTCATACTATTTTCTGTCTGTGTCAGTATTTCTTCTTGTCTAACCGCCATTACATGTTTGGGGGCTTTCTATTATCTTTGGGGATCTGCTCCGGGGCAGATAGCTTTCCTCTTTCTATCTTTAGGTGTAGTTAGTTTCTCAGGCTGTGACGAGGCGTCTAGGACCAACGTAGGAACGCTCCACGGCTGCCTCTAGTTGTGGTGGTTAGTCAGGGTACTGCAATCTCATAGATTCCAACTGCTCTGGTGTATTGCCTTTTTTACCTGCACTCCTCAGCTACCGAAACATAACAGTATCACCGGCCCAAAATTTAAAATTGTATGGTACTCACAGAAGGGAAAAATATTGTGAGAAAAAAAAAAAAAAAGTTGTCAGAGTTGTCAGAGATATTTTTCTGTTTATTGCATTTTTTTTTTTTTTCCCTCTGTATCTCTGGGTGCTGGGGAGGATTTTTTCTCTCAATGGAGTTTGCACAGTTGTCTGGCCGTGTGGATCAGCTTGCCACTGAGGTTCAGAGTATTGCTGCCTATCTTGCTAGGTTGCCTGTTGTGGAACCTAGGATTCCCATGCCAGATTTGTTTTTAGGGGATCGAGCTAAGTTTCAGAATTTCAAAAATAACTGTAAATTGTTTTTTGCCTTAAAATCTAAGTCCTCAGGGAACGCAGCGCAGCAGGTTCAAATTGTCATCTCGCTCCTGCGCGGCGATCCTCAGGATTGGGCTTTTTCCCTGACACCCGGGGATCCTGTCTTGAGTGATGTTGATGCATTTTTTCAGGCTTTGGGGTTATTGTACGATGAGCCTAATGTCACTGATCAAGCTGAAAAAGCCTTGTTGGCATTAAATCAGGGGCTTGATGACGCTGAGTTATACTGTCAGAGATTCCGTAGGTGGGCAGTCCTGACCAAATGGAATGACGACGCTTTGGCAGCCCTTTTTCGGAAGGGTCTGTCAGATAATGTAAAGGATGTTATGGTGGGATTCCCTGTCCCTCTGGTCTCAATGATTCTATGTCATTAGCAATTCAAATTGACAGACGTTTGCGTGAGCGAAGAAGTATGCGTGGAATAGTGTTGCCTTGTGAACCTGCTTCTGAATCCATGCAGTGTGATAGAGTGGTTTCTGGGGCACAGCGTCATGAGTTTCGGAAGCGCAATGGGTTATGTTTCTACTGTGGTGATGCCTCTCTGCTATTTCAGTCTGCCCTAAGCGGGGAAGACGTTTTGCACGCTCAGTTGTCTTGGGTAGTGTTCAGACTAAGTTTTTATTAACTGTTACCCTGATATGCTCTCTGTCCTCATTTTCTGCTCAGGCTTTCGTTGATTCTGGAGCAGCTATTAACCTGATGGATTTTGATTTTGCTAAACGTTGTGGGTTTCTCTTGATACCCCTACGGAAGTCTATTCCCCTTCTCGGGATCGATTCTACCCCTTTGGCTGAGAATAAACCTCAGTTCTCTACTCAGGTGATAATGAGGGTTGAACCTGATCATCAGGAGAGCTGCAAATTTTTGGTTCTGTATAATCTGCATGACATTATCGTACTGGGTTTCCCTTGGTTACAATCTCATAATCCTGTTTTGGATTGGAAATCTGTGTCTGTAACCAGTTGGGGCTGCCAATGTGTTAATACCAACACTCCTGTTTTTTCTGCCTCCCCCCGGGCTCAGGATGTTCCTGACTTTTTGATTGATTTTTCTGATGTGTTTAGCGAAAGTAAATCTGTATCCTTGCCTCCCCATATGAGCTATGACTGCGCTATTGAATTAGTGCCTGGTAGTAAATTCCCTAAAGGTCGCCTTTTTAACTTGTCTGTACCTGAACATGACGCTATGCGGTCTTATATCAAGGAGTCATTGGAGAAGGGTCATATCAGACCATCTTCTTCACCCTTAGGTGCCGGTTTTTTCTTTGTGGCCAAAAAAGATGGTTCATTGGGGCCGTGTATTGATTATCGTCTTTTGAACAATATTACTGTGAAATATCAATATCCGTTACCCTTGATTTCTGACCTGTTTTCCAGGGTGAAAAATGCTACTTGGTATACCAAGCTTGACCTCAGGGGGGCATATAACCTTATTCGCATTAAGCACGGGGATGAATGGAAGACGGCATTCAATACCCCTGAAGGGCATTTTGAGTACCTTGTGATGCCCTTTGGGCTCACTAATGCTCCTTCTGTCTTCCAGTCCTTCATGAATGACATTTTCAGGGATTTTGTGGATAAATTTCTGATTGTTTATTTGGATGATATCTTAATTTTTTCCAATGACTGGGACTCTCATGTGAAGCATGATCGGACTGTGTTCCAGATTTTGAGAGAGAATGCTCTGTATGTGAAGGGATCAAAGTGTCTTTTTGGCGTACAGAGGATCTCATTTCTGGGATTCATTTTGTCCCCATCTGTTATTGAAATGGACCCGGTCAAGGTTCAGGCCATCTGTGATTGGGTCCAACCTACTTCATTAAAGGCTCTTCAAAGATTCTTGGGTTTTGCCAATTTTTATCGTAAATTTATTGGTCATTTCTCGGTTATTGTTAAACCATTAACTGATTTGACCAAAAAGGGTTCTGATGTGGTGAATTGGCCTCCTGAGGCAGTCTCTGCATTTCAGGAACTTAAGCAGAGATTCACTTCTGCTCCTGTTCTACGGCAGCCTGATGTTTCTCTGCCATTTCAGGTGGAGGTTGATGCCTCTGAAATTGGGGCAGGTGCCGTTTTGTCCCAAAGAGATCCTGAGACCTCTAAAAGTAACCCTTGTGCCTTTTTCTCTCGAAAATTTTCTCCTACTGAACGTAATTATGACGTGGGTAATCGGGAGTTATTGGCCATGAAGTGGCTTTTGAAGAGTGGAGACATTGGCTGGAGGGAGCCAAACATCAGGTGGTGGTCCTTACGGACCATAAAAATCTGGTTTATCTGGAATCTGCCAAGCGACTTAATCCTAGACAGGCCAGGTGGGCCTTGTTTTTCACACGTTTTAATTTTGTGGTTTCCTTTCTTCCTGGCACTAAGAATGTTAAGGTGGATGCCCTCTCGAGGAGTTTCCTTGCGGACTCTCCTGAGTTATCTGATCCTTCTGTTATTTTGAAAGAGGGTGTAGTTCTTTCCGCCATCTCACCCAATTTGAGACTTGCTCTGGAGGGGTGTCAGGAGGATAGGCCCGAGCGCTGCCCTGTTGGAAAATTGTTTGTCCCGGACCAGTGGAAAAAGAGTGTGATGTCTGAGATTCATTGTTCCGCGTTGGCTGGTCATCCCGGAATTTTTGGTACCAGAGACTTGGTTAGTCGGTCCTTTTGGTGGCCTACCTTGTCTCGTGATGTCAGGGAATTTGTGCAGTCCTGCGGGACTTGCTCTCGCTCCAAGCCTTGCTCTCGCTCTAGTGGTTTGTTGATGCCATTGCCTGTGCCCAAGAGACCATGGACCTATATCTCTATGGATTTCATTTCCGACCTCCCTGTTTCTCAGAGAATGACCGCCATCTGGGTGATTTGTGATAGGTTTTCCAAGATGATACATCTTGTGCCATTACCTAAGTTGCCTTCCTCCTCTGAATTGGTGCCGTTGTTCCTTCAGCACGTGGTTCGTTTACACGGCATTCCTGAGAACATTGTGTCTGACAGAGGAGTCCAGTTTGTTTCCAGATTTTGGAGGACCTTTTGTTCTAAACTTGGTGTTCAATTGTCTTTCTCCTCGGCGTTTCATCCTCAGACCAATGGTCAAACTGAGAGAACAAACCAGACATTGGAGACTTATCTAAGATGCTTTGTGTCTGCTGATCAGGATGACTGGGTCTCTTTTTTGCCTTTGGCTGAGTTTGCTCTTAATATTAGGGCTAGCTCTGCCACTTTGATGTCTCCATTTTTCTGTAATTCTGTGTTTCACCCTCGATTTTCTTCAGGACAGACGGAGGCTTCTGTCTGTCCAGGTGTTGACTCTGTTGTGGAGCGTATGCAACAGATTTGGGACCAGGTAGTGGAGAGGTTGTCCCTCTCTCAGGAGAGGGCCCAGCGGTTTGCTAATCGGCATAGGACTGATGGTCCTCGGTTTAAAGTGGGGGACTTGGTCTGGTTGTCCTCAAAAAATATTCCTATGAGAGTGGCATCTCCTAAATTTAAGCCTAGGTTCATTGGACCTTATAAGATCATGGAGATTCTTAATCCTGTTTCTTTTCGTTTGCTTCTTCCAGGGACATTTAAGATCCATAACGTGTTCCACAAGTCCTTGTTGAAGAGGTTTGTTGAGCCAGTGGTTCCTACTGCTGTGCCTCCTGACCCTGTTGTGGTTGAGGGCAATCTGGAGTATGTGGTTGAGAAAATATTGGATTCTCGTTTTTCTAGACGGAAACTCCAGTATTTGTTTAAGTGGAGAGGTTATGGTCAGGAAGACAATTCTTGGGTGTTTGCTTCGGACATCCATGCTAGGAGACTCATCCGTGCGTATCATAGAACTCATCCTGACCGACCTGGTTGCTCAAATGAGGGTTCGGTGACCCCTCCTCAAGGGGGGGGTACTGTTGTGAATGGGCTTGAGATGAGTTCTGAGCAGAGGCTCCCTCTGGTGGTTACAAGCGGTACTGGACTGTCCAGTGAAGATTGTGAGGATTGGGAATCAGGTGTTACTGACTGGTCTTATATAAGGGAGTCGCCTTCCCATCAGGGTTGCCGGTGATCAATTGTTCTGGTCTCAATCCTTGATTCCTGTTTCCCTTGTAGCCTGCTGTGTCGTGTCTGCATCTCCTGCTTACAGATAAGACATTTTCCTTCTTTTTGTTTTTGTGCTTGATTTTTGCATTTTGTCCTGCACTTCTTTGGGGGCCTTCAGGGTCCCCTCCGGGGGCTTTTGCCCTCTCAGTTTAGTTCAGCCACTTATGTTTGTACATTTGCTTTTTCCAGTTTTTTCAGTGGCTGCTGTTTTGATTTTGTTACACCAGAGAACTAATTTAGGTGGTAGAGGTCGTGTGATCTCAGGTGTTTTTGAAATTAGTAGAGTTGGTGCTTTTCAGGGTTTTTTGGGATTGCAGTAAGTGCCCTTCCTATCCTTTTCTATTTAGTTAGTTTGGGCCCCAACGTTTGCTCATACTATTTTCTGTCTGTGTCAGTATTTCTTCTTGTCTAACCGCCATTACATGTTTGAGGGCTTTCTATTATCTTTGGGGATCTGCTCCGGGGCAGATAGCTTTCCTCTTTCTATCTTTAGGTGTAGTTAGTTTCTCAGGCTGTGACGAGGCGTCTAGGACCAACGTAGGAACGCTCCACGGCTGCCTCTAGTTGTGGTGGTTAGTCAGGGTACTGCAATCTCATAGATTCCAACTGCTCTGGTGTATTGCCTTTTTTACCTGCACTCCTCAGCTACCGAAACATAACATTAAGCCTTCTGTGCATCCCACTTCTGACACTGTACAATTACAAAATAATACCGTGGTACTGTGTTAGCCAGAAAAATCTTTGTTTACATACTTATGTCCCAAAAAAATGAAAAAAGTATTCAAGGAGTGATACATTTATTGGCTATCCAGAGAATTCTCTTGTTAACCAATAAGGGTATGTTTCCATGGTCAGGAAATGCTGCGTGTTTGACGCTGCATACAGCCGCAGCGTCAAACACGCAGCGTCCAGATGTTACAGCATAATGGAGGGGATTTCATGAAATCCTGTCTCCACTATGCGTTAAAAGACGCAGGCGTCAGACCCGCGTAAACGGACATGTGGCGCGTCTTTTCAGAACGCAGCATGTCTGTTTACAATGCGACGACGCTCCGTCGCGGCAACGTAAAGTTCACATAGATTATCATTAGATGCGTTAAAACCGCATCTAATGATTAGTCACATGCGTAGTAACTGCGTTAAGGCAGCTTACTACGCATGTCAACTAACATACGATGAGTTCCTGTGTCACATACGGAAGAGTGCAAAGTGTCAGGGCAGCTTACCGCTAGAGATTCCCCGGTGGTCACGTGGGATGGATTTCTCATGGCCAGCTTATCGCGAGAAACGTGCACGTGACTGTCGGGGACTGGTGTTGTGTTTAGGTAGCTGAGGAGAAAAAGCAAAATGGCAATACACCAGAGAGGCTGGAACCTATTGGATTGCAGTAACCTGAACTAACCACACAACTAGAGGTAGCGTGGAGCATTCCTACGTTGATCCTAGACGCCTCGTCACAGCCTGAGAGATAACTACACATAAAGGCAGAAAGATGAAAGCTATCTGCCCCGGAGCAGATCCCTAAAGAAAATAGGAAGCCCCAAACATGTAATGGCAGGTAGACAAGAAGAAGCACGATAACAGACAGAAAATAGAATGAGCAAACGCTGGGGCCCTGTTGTGAATGGGTTTGAGATGAGTTCTGAGCAGAGGCTCCCTCTGGTGGTTACAAGCGGTACTAGTGAGGATTGTGAGGACTGGGAATCAGGTGTTACTGATTGGTCTTATATAAGGGAGTCATTTTCCCATCAGGGTTGCCGGTGATCAATTGCTCTGGTGTATTTCCTTTTTTACCTGCACTCCTCAGCTACCGTAACATAACAGTATCACCGGCCATAAAAATTGTATGGTACTCACAGAAGGGAAAAAATATTTTGAAGGAAGAAAAGTTGTCAGAGATATTTTTTTTGTTTGTTGCATTTTTTTTTTTTTTTTTTTCCCTCTGTATCTCTGGGTGCTGGGGAGGATCTTTTCTCCCAATGGAGTTTGCACAGTTGTCTGGCCGTGTGGATCAGCTTGCCACTGAGGTTCAGAGTATTGCTGCATATCTTGCTAGGTTGCCTGTTGTGGAGCCTGGGATCCCCATGCCAGATTTGTTTTTAGGGGATCGAGTTAAGTTTCAGAATTTCAAAAATAATTGTAAATTGTTTCTTGCCTTAAAATCTAAGTCCTCAGGAAACGCAGCGCAGCAGGGTCAAATTATCATCTCTCTCCTGCGCGGCGATCCTCAGGATTGGGCTTTTTCCCTGATACCTGGGGATCCTGTTTTGAGTGATGTTGATGCATTTTTTCAGGCTTTGGGGTTATTGTACGATGAGCCTAATGTCACTGATCAAGCTGAAAAAGCCTTGTTGGCATTAAATCAGGGGCTTGATGACGCTGAGTTATACTGTCAGAGATTCCGTAGGTGGGCAGTCCTGACCAAGTGGAATGACGACGCTTTGGCGGCCCTTTTCCGGAAGGGTCTGTCGGATAATGTAAAGGATGTTATGGTGGGATTCCCTGTCCCCTCTGGTCTCAATGATTCTATGTCATTAGCGATTCAAATTGACAGACGTTTGCGTGAGCGGAGAAGTATGCGTGGAGTGGTGTTGCCTTGTGAGCCAGCTGCTGAGCCCATGCAGTGTGATGGAGTGGTGTCTGGGGCACAGCGTCATGAGTTTCGAAAGCGCAATGGGTTATGTTTTTACTGTGGTGATGCCTCTCATGCTATTTCAGTCTTCCCTAAGCGGGGAAGACATTTTGCACGCTCAGTTGTCTTGGGTAGTGTTCAGACTAAGTTTTTATTAACTGTCACTCTGATATGCTCTCTGTCCTCATTTTCTGCTCAGGCTTTCGTTGATTCTGGAGCAGCTATTAACCTGATGGATTATGATTTTGCTAAACGTTGTGGGTTTCCCTTGATACCCCTACAGAAGTCTATTCCTTTACTGGGGATCGATTCTACCCCTTTGGCTGAGAATAAACCCCAGTTTTCTACTCAGGTGATAATGAGGGTTGAACCTGATCACCAGGAGTGCTGCAAATTTTTGGTTCTATATAATCTGCATGACATTATAGTGCTGGGTTTCCCTTGGTTACAGTCTCATAATCCTGTTTTGGATTGGAAATCTGTGTCTGTAACCAGTTGGGGCTGCCAATGTGTTAATACCAACACTCCTGTTTTTTCTGCCTCCCCCCAGGCTGAGGATGTTCCTGACTTTTTGTTTGATTTTTCTGATGTGTTTAGCGAAAGTAAATCTGCATCCTTACCTCCCCATAGGAGCTATGACTGCGCTATTGAATTAGTGCCAGGTAGTAAATTCCCTAAAGGTCGCCTTTTTAACTTGTCTGTACCTGAACATGACGCTATGCGGTCTTATATCAAGGAATCATTGGAGAAGGGTCATATCAGACCATCCTCTTCACTCTTAGGTGCCGGTTTTTTCTTTGTGGCCAAAAAAGATGGTTCATTAAGGCCGTGTATTGATTATCGTCTCTTGAACAATATTACTGTGAAATATCAATATCCGTTACCCTTGATTTCTGACCTGTTTTCCAGGGTGAAAAACGCTACTTGGTTTACCAAGCTTGACCTCAGGGGGGCGTATAACCTTATTCGCATTAAGCACGGGGATGAATGGAAGATGGCATTTAACACCCCTGAAGGGCATTTTGAGTACCTTGTGATGCCCTTTGGGCTCACTAATGCTCCTTCCGTCTTCCAGTCCTTCATGAATGACATTTTCAGGGATTTTGTGGACAAGTTTCTGATTGTTTATTTGGATGATATCTTGATTTTTTCTAATGACTGGGACTCTCATGTGAAACATGTTCGAACTGTATTCCAGATTTTGAGAGAGAATGCTCTGTATGTGAAGGGATCAAAGTGTCTTTTTGGCGTACAGAAGATCTCATTTCTGGGATTCATTTTGTCCCCATCTGTTATTGAAATGGACCCGGTCAAGGTTCAGGCCATCTGTGATTGGGTCCAACCTACTTCATTAAAGGCTCTTCAGAGATTTTTGGGTTTTGCCAATTTTTATCGTAAATTTATTGGTAATTTCTCGGTTATTGTTAAACCATTAACTGATTTGACCAGAAAGGGTTCTGATGTGGTGAATTGGCCTCCTGAGGCAGTCTCTGCGTTTCAGGAACTTAAGCAGAGATTCAGTTCTGCTCCTGTTCTACGGCAGCCTGATGTTTCTCTGCCATTTCAGGTGGAGGTTGATGCCTCTGAAATTGGGGCAGGTGCCGTTTTGTCCCAAAAAGATCCAGAGACCTCTAAAAGTAACCCTTGTGCCTTTTTCTCTCGAAAATTTTCTCCTACTGAACGTAATTATGACGTGGGTAATCGGGAGTTATTGGCCATGAAGTGGGCTTTTGAAGAGTGGAGACATTGGCTGGAGGGAGCCAAACATCAGGTGGTGGTCCTTACGGACCATAAGAATCTGGTCTATCTGGAATCTGCCAAGCGACTCAATCCTAGACAGGCCAGGTGGGCCTTGTTTTTCACACGTTTTAATTTTGTGGTTTCCTTTCTTCCTGGCACTAAGAATGTTAAGGCGGATGCCCTCTCGAGGAATTTCCTTGCGGACTCTCCTGAGCTATCTGATCCCTCTGTTATTTTGAAGGAGGGTGTAGTTCTTTCCGCCATCTCGCCCAATTTGAGACTTGCTCTGGAGGGGTGTCAGGAGGATAGGCCCGAGCGCTGCCCTGTTGGAAAATTGTTTGTCCCGGACCAATGGAAAAAGAGTGTGATGTCTGAGATTCATTGTTCCGCATTGGCTGGGCATCCCGGAATTTTTGGTACCAGAGACTTGGTTAGTCGGTCCTTTTGGTGGCCTACCTTGTCTCGCGATGTCAGGGAATTTGTGCAGTCCTGCGGGACTTGCTCTCGCTCCAAGCCTTGCTCTCGCTCTAGTGGTTTGTTGATGCCATTGCCTGTGCCCAAGAGACCATGGACCCATATCTCTATGGATTTCATTTCCGATCTTCCTGTTTCTCAGAGAATGACCACCATCTGGGTAATTTGTGATAGGTTTTCCAAAATGATACATCTTGTGCCATTACCTAAGTTGCCTTCCTCCTCTGAATTGGTGCCGTTGTTCCTTCAGCACGTGGTTCGTTTACACGGCATTCCTGAGAACATTGTGTCTGACAGAGGAGTCCAGTTTGTTTCCAGATTTTGGAGGACTTTTTGTTCTAAACTGGGTGTTCAATTGTCTTTCTCCTCGGCATTTCATCCTCAGACCAATGGTCAAACTGAGAGAACAAACCAGACATTGGAGACTTATCTAAGATGCTTTGTGTCTGCTGATCAGGATGACTGGGTCTCTTTTTTGCCTTTGGCTGAGTTTGCTCTTAATAATAGGGCTAGCTCTGCCACTTTGATGTCTCCGTTTTTCTGTAATTCTGGGTTTCACCCTCGATTTTCTTCAGGACAGACGGAGGCTTCTGTCTGTCCAGGTGTTGACTCTGTTGTTGAGCGTATGCAGCAGATTTGGGACCAGGTAGTGGAGAGGTTGTCCCTCTCTAGGAGAAGGCCCAGCGATTTGCTAACCGGCATAGGACTGATGGTCCTCGGTTTAGGGTGGGGGACTTGGTCTGGTTGTCCTCAAAGAATATTCCTATGAGAGTAGCATCTCCTAAATTTAAGCCTAGGTTCATTGGACCTTATAAGATCATGGAGATTATTAATCCTGTTTCTTTTCGTTTGCTTCTTCCAGGGACATTTAAGATCCATAACGTGTTCCACAAGTCCTTGTTGAAGAGGTTTGTTGAGCCAGTGGTTCCTGCTGCTGTGCCTCCTGACCCTGTTTTGGTTGAGGGCAATCTGGAGTATGTGGTTGAGAAAATATTGGATTCTCGTTTTTCTAGACGAAGACTCCAGTATTTGGTTAAATGGAGAGGTTATGGTCAGGAAGACAATTCTTGGGTGTTTGCTTCGGACATCCATGCTAGGAGACTTATCCGTGCGTATCATAGAACTCATCCTGACCGACCTGGTTGCTCAAATGAGGGTTCAGTGACCCCTCCTCAAGGGGGGGGTACTGTTGTGAATGGGTTTGAGATGAGTTCTGAGCAGAGGCTCCCTCTGGTGGTTACAAGCGGTACTAGTGAGGATTGTGAGGACTGGGAATCAGGTGTTACTGATTGGTCTTATATAAGGGAGTCATTTTCCCATCAGGGTTGCCGGTGATCAATTGCTCTGGTGTATTTCCTTTTTTACCTGCACTCCTCAGCTACCGTAACATAACAGGGCCCAATCTGTCTAGACAGAAAAGTACAGGAAAGAATTCTAATTGCAATCCAACAAAAAACCCTAAAAAATACCAACTCTTCTGATTGCAAAAACACCTGAGATCACACGATCTCCACCACCTAAATCAGATCTCTGGTGTAACAAAACTAAGCCGCAGCCACTGAAAAAACAGGAAAAAGCAAATGAACAAATAACAGTGGCTACAGATAAACTGAGAGGAGCACAGGCCCCAGGAGGGGACCCGGCTGACCTCCACAAAAGTGCAGAAAATTATGCAAAAAGCAAGCACAAAAAGAAAAGCAGAAAATATCTTATCTGAAAGCAGCAAATGCATGCAAGACTCCAGCAGACTTCCAAATGAATAAGGAACCACAATTGAGACAAGAACAATTGATCACCGGCGACCATCATGGGAGGGAACCTCCCTTATATCAGACCAGTCTGTGATCCCAGATTGCCATTCCTCGCTGTAAGGTTCAGTACTGTCTGCAACCGCCAGAGGGAGCCTCTGCTCAGAAACCATCTCCAGCACATTCATAACAGACTGGGTAATCTCCGGCCAGCTGTACTCTCGCGATCAGCTGGCGGTGAGAAATACATTGGACGTGACCACCGGGGAATCTTCTCCGGTGAGCAGCTCTGCTGTGTCTGGATGTCAGGCTGAGCTGGATTCGGCGTGGGACACACGTTATTTTGGACTACTTCAGACAGAGAGTATTTGTGTTGGTTTGTTTTTTTTTTTGTTTTTTTACAGGAGATCGATGGCTTCACAGGAATGAGAGTACAATAAAGATGTAAAACTGTGTTGTGTATTATTTCATTAAAAGACTTTATTCTGGCTGCGTGGTTTTTAAACATTTACAAACTTTATTATTAACCCCTTCACCCCCAAGGGTGGTTTGCACGTTAATGACCGGGCCAATTTTTACAATTCTGACCACTGTCTCTTTATGAGGTTATAACTCTGGAACGCTTCAACGGATCTTCGCGATTCTGAGAATGTTTTCTCGTGACATATTGTACTTCATGTTAGTGGTAAAATTTCTTCGATATAACTTGCGTTTATTTTTCAAAAAAACGCAAATATGGCGAAAATTTTGAAAATTTTGCAATTTTCAAACTTTGAATTTTTATTCCCTTAAAACAGAGAAATATATCACACAAAATAGTTAAGAAATAACATTTCCCACATGTCTACTTTACATCAGCACAATTTTGGAACCCAAATTTTTTTTTGTTAGGAAGTTATAAGGGTTAAAAGTTGACCAGCGATTTCTCATTTTTACAGCAAAATTTACAAAGCCATTTTTTTTAGGGACCACCTCACATTTAAAGTCACTTTGAGGGGTCTATATGGCAGAAAATACCCAAAAGTGACACCATTCTAAAAACTGCACCCCTCAAGGTACTCAAAACCACATTCAAGAAGATTATTTACCCTTCAGGTGCTTCACAGTAGCTAAAGCAACGTGGAAGGAAAAAATGAATATTTTACTTTTTAGCCACAAAAATTAACTTTTACAAACTTTTTTTTATTTTCACAAGGGTAAAAGGAGAAAATGGACAGATAAGGTTGTTATGCAATTTCTCCTGAGTACGCCAATACCCCATATGTGGGGGAAAACCACTGTTTGGGCACACGGCAGAGCTCGTAAGGGAAGGAGCGACGTTTGACTTTTTCAAACTAAAATTGGCTGGAATTTAGATTGGATGCCATGTCGCGTTTGGAGAGCCCCTGATGCGCCTAAACAGTGGAAACCCCCCACAAGTGACACCATTTTGGAAACTAGACCCCCTAAGGTACTTATCTAGATCTGTTGTGAGCACTTTGAACCCTCAAGTGTTTCACAAAAGTTTATAAAGCCTGGGTGTGAAAAAAAAAAAAATCAATTTTCCACAAAAATGATTTTTTAGTCCCAAATTTTTGAATTTTCCCAAGGAAATTGGACCCCAAAAGTTGTTGTCCAATTTGTCCTGAGTACGCTGATACCCCATATGTGGGGGGGGAAACTGTTTGGGCGCACGGCAGGGCTTGGAAAGGAAGTAGTAACGTTTTGGAATGCAGACGTTAATGGGGGTCATGTTCCGTTTGCAGTGCCCCAGATGAGCCTAAACAGTGGAAACTCCCCACAAGTGACCTCATTTTGGAAACTAGACCCCCTAAGGAACTTATCTAGATCTTTGGTGAGCACTTTGAACCCCCAAGTGCTTCACACAAGTTTATAATGCCCGGGCATGAAAATAAAAAATCCTATTTTTTTCCCACAAAAATTATCTTTTAGTCACTAATTTTTTATTTTCCCAAGGGTAACAGGAGAAATTGGACCACATAAGTTGTTGTACAATTTGTCCTGAGTACGCTGATACCCCATATGTGGGGGGGAACCACTGTTTGGGCGCACGGCAGAGCTCGGAATGGAAGGAGCACCATTTGACTTTTTCCAACCAAAATTGGCTGGAATTGAGTTTGGATGCCATGTTGCATTTGGAGAGCCCCTGATGTGCCTAAACAGTGGAAACCCCCCACAAATGACCCCATTTGGGAAACTAGACCCCCTAAGGAACTTATCTAGATTTTTGATGAGCAATTTGAACCCCAAGTGCTTCACACAAGTTTATAAAGTAGAGCCGTAAAATTTAAAAATCATATTTTTCCACAAAAATGATCTTTTCCACCCAATTTTTATTTTTCCAAGGGTAACAAGACTCCAAAAGTTATTGTGCAATTTGTCCTGAGTGCGCTGATACCCCATATGTGGGGGTAAACCACTGTTTAGGTGCATGGCAGAGTTTGGAAGGGAAGGAGCGCCGTCTGACTTTTTCAACGCAGAATTGGCTGGACGCCATGTCGTGTTTGGAGAGCTCCTGATCTGCCTAAACAGTTGAAACCCCCATAAATGACACCATTTTGGAAACTAGACCCCTCAAGGAACTTATCTAGATGTGTGGTGAGAACTTTGAACCCCCAGGTGTTTCACTAAAGTTTATAACGTACAGCCGTAAAATAAAAAATCTTTTTTTTTTTTTACAAAAATGATTTTTTCGCCCCCAATATTTTATTTTCACAAGGGTAACAGAAGAAATTGGAACCCAAAAGTTGTTGTCCAATTTGTCCTGAGTACACTGATACCCAATATGTGGGCGAAAACTACTGTATGGGCACACGTCGGGGCTCGGAAGGGAAGTAGTGACGTTTTGGATTGCAGACTTTGATAGAATGGTCTGGGGGCGTCATGTCACATTTGGAGAGCCCCTGATGCACCTAAACAGTGGAAACCCCCCACAAGTGACCCCATTTTGGCAAATAGACCCCACAAGGAACTTATCTAGATGTGTGGTGAGCACTTTGAACCCCGAAGTGCTTCACAGAAGTTTATAACGCACAGCCGTAAAAATAAAAAATCTTTTTTTTTTTACAAAAATGAGTTTTTCGCCCCCAATATTTTATTTTCACAAGGGTAACAGGAGAAATTGGACCCCAAAAGTTGTTGTCCAATTTGTCCTGAGTACGCTGATACCCAATATGTGGGAGAAAACTACTGTATGGGCGCACGTCAGGGCTCGGAAGGGAAGTAGTGACGTTTTGGATTGCAGACTTTGATGGAATGGTCTGGGTGCGTCATGTCGCATTTGGAGAGCCCCTGATGCGCCTAAACAGTGGAAACCCCCCACAAGTGACCCCATTTTGGAAAATAGACCCCACAAGGAACTTATCTAGATGTGTGGTGAGCACTTTGAACCCGAAGTGCTTCACAGAAGTTTATAACGCACAGCCGTAAAAATAAAAAATCCTTTTTTTTTTTTGCAAAAATGATTTTTTCGCCCCAATATTTTATTTTTACAAGGGTAACAGGAGAAATTGGACCCCAAAAGTTGTTGCCCAATTTGTCCTGAGTACGCTGATACCCAATATGTGGGAGAAAACTACTGTATGGGTACACGTTGGGGCTCGGAAGGGAAGTAGTGACGTTTTGGATTGCAGACTTTGATGGAATGGTTTGGGGGCATCATGTCGCATTTGGAGAACCCCTGATGCGCCTAAACAGTGGAAATCCCCAACAAGTGACCCCATTTTGGAAAATAGACCCCACAAGGAACTTATCTAGATGTGTGGTGAGCGCTATGAAGCCCCAAGTGCTTCACAGATGTTTATAATGTACAGCCGTAAAAAACAAAAAAAATATTTTTTTTTGTACAAAAATGATATTTTCGCCCCCAGTTTTTTATTTTCCCAAGGGTAACAGAAGAAATAGGATAAATTGCACAATATCTCTTGGGGTCCAGAGTACGCTGATACCCCATATGTGGGGATAAACTACTGTTTGGACGCATGGCAGAGCTCAGAAGTGAAGGAGCACCGTTTGACTTTTTCAACGCAGAATTGGCTGGAATTGAGATCAGACGCCATGTCACATTTGGAGAGCCCCTGATGTGCCTAAACAGCGGAAACCCCCCAATTCTAACTCCAACCCTAACCCCAACACACCCCTAACCCTAGTCCCAACCCTAACCACAAACCAAACCCTAACACACCCCTAATCCCAACCCTAACCCTAATCCTAACTTTAGCACCAACCCTAACCCTAACTTTAGCCGCAACCCTAACCCTAACCCTAATGGGAAAATGGAAATAAATACATTTTTTTAATTTTATTATTTTTCCCTAACTAAGGAGGTGATAAAGGGGGGTTTGATTTACTATTTATAGCGGGTTTTTATGATTGGCAGCTGTCACGCTAAAAGACGCTTTTTATTGCAAAAATAGTTTTTTGCATCGCCACATTTTGAGAGCTATAATTTTTGCATATTTTGGCCCACAGAGTCATGTGAGGTCTTATTTTTTGCGGTACGAGTTGACGTTTTTATTTGTACCATTTTTGAGCAGGTGACATTTTTTGATCGCTTTTTATTTCGATTTTTGGGAGGTTAGAATGAACAAAAATCAGCAATTCATGAATTTCTTTTGGGGAGGCGTTTTTATTGTTCCGCGTGTGGTAAAATTGATAAAGCAGTTTTATTCTTCGGGTCAGTACGATTATGGCGATACCTCATTTATATCATTTTTTTATGTTTTGGCGCTTTTATAAAATAAAAACAATTTTATATAAAAAATCATTATTTTTGCATCGCTTTATTCTGCGAGCTATAACTTTTTTATTTTTTCGCTGATGATGCTGTATGGCAGCTCGTTTTTTGCGGGACAAGATGACGTTTTCAGCGGTACCATGTTTATTTATATCAGTCTTTTTGATTGCGCGTTATTCCACTTTTTGTTCGGCGGTATGATGATAAAGCATTGATTTTTTGCTTCGTTTTTTTTTAAGGGGTTCACTGAAGGGGTTAACTAGTGGGACAGTTTTATAGGGGGGGTCGTTACGGACACGGCGATACCAAATATGTGTACTTTTATTGTTTTGTTTTTCTTATTTACAGGAAGAAATGAATTTATTGGGGAATATTTTTTTTTTTTTAATTTATTTTGGATTTTTTTTTTATAACATGTTTATTTTTATTTTTTTAACTTTTTTACTTTGTCCCAGGGTGGGACATCACTGTATTTTATCAAATCGCTGGTGTGACAGTGTGCACAGCACTCTGGCACACCAGCGATCGCTCAGGCAGTGCAGCAGGCTTCTCAGTGCCTGCTCTCAGCAGGCACTGAGGAAGCCGCCTCCCTCCAGGACCCCGGCGCCATCTTGGATCCGGGTCCTGGGAGGGAGGAAGCCCTCAGAACAGCGCGTTTGCATCGCGCTGGTCTGAGGGTCTCAGGGGGGCGCGCAGGGTGGGGGATCCTCCCCTGTGCCCCCAGTACACCGCGATCATGTTTGATCGCGGTGTGCTAGGGGTTAATGTGCCGGGAGCGGTCCGTGACTGCTCCTGACACACAGTCACGGGTGTCAGCTGTGATAATCAGCTGACACCCGGCGGCGATTAGCTGCGCTCCCCTCAGGAGCGCAGCTGATCGCCTATGACGTACTATCCCGTCTATGGGCAGAATGGCACGGGTTTTATGGACGGGATAGTACGTCTAATGTCAGAGAGGGGTTAATAATGGATCGGTGTCTTATTGACGCCTCTCCATTATTAACCGGGCTTAAAGTCACCGTTCAATCAAAGGTGACATTAACCCCTTATTACCTCACTTGCCACCGCTACTGGGCAGTGGGAAGAGCCGGGTAAAGTGCCAAAATTGACGCATCTTTGGATGCGCCAATTGTGGGGCTGCTGCAGGCTGGTATTTTTAGGCTGTTGAGGGCCAAAATCCATGGGCCTTGACAGTCTTTTAATACCAGGCTGCAGTAGTCTGCTTTTTACTTGCTGGTTAACAAAAATAGGGGGACCCCACGCCATTTGTTTTTCAAGGGGATCCCCTATTTTTGCTAACCAACCAAGATAAGCAGACTGCTGTGTCATGGTATTATCAGGCTTGCAAGGTTCATGGATAATGGATCCTTAACAGCCTTAAATACCAGGCCTCAGTAGTCTGCTTCATCAGGCTGGTTAACAAAAATACGGGGGACCCACGCCATTTTTTTTCAAGGGGATCCCCTATTTTTGCTAACCAACTAAGATAAGCAGACTGCTATGGCCTTGTATTATCAGGCTTGCAAGGTTCATGGATATTGGATCCTTTACAGCCTTAAATATCAGGCCTCAGTAGTCTGCTTCATCTGGCTGGTTAACAAAACTACGGGGGACCCCACGCCATTTTTTTCGAGGGGATCCCCTATTTTTGCTAACCAACCAAGATGAGCAGACTGCTACGGCCTTGTATTATCAGGCTTGCAAAGTTCATGGATAATGGATCATTAACAGCCTTAAATACCAGTCCCAGTATTCTGCTTCATCTGGTTGGTTAACAAAAATACGGGGGACCCCACGCCACTTTATTTAAAGTGAATCTGTCACCTCCTTTTTCTATATAAGATACGGGAACCGCCATTACGTGCTTATCTACAGTATTCTATAATGCTGTACATAAGCCCCTGATGTAACCTGAAAGATGATAAAAGTTATATTTTACTCACACGGGGGCCGGTCCGATGCGGTCCTTCCTGTCCGATGAGCGTCACATGTCCGGGTCCCGCACCTCCCATCTTCTAGCGATGACGTCCTCCTCCTTGCTTCTGTCGCAGCTCCTGCGCAGGCATACTGCTCTGCCCTGTTGAGGGCACAGCAAACTACTGCAGTTAGAGAGGAGGACGTCATTGCATGAAGATTGTAGGCACCGACCCCAAACCTGCGACACCCATCGGACAGGATCCTCCGGTGGATATAATCTAACTAAATTTCCTTATCGTTCAGGTTACATCGGTGGCTTATCTACAGCATTACAGAATACTGCAGATAAGCACGTAATGACGGTGGCTGCAGCTTACATAGAATAATGGGGAGACAGAGTCCCTTTAACAGATTAAACTGTGTGTTTTTAGAAGTAATTGAGTCTACATTTTTTTTTTCCTTCCCATAAGGCAGCTTTCAATTAGCTTTATTTCAAGTGACAAGAAAAACGCTGGACAAAAAAACGCACAAAAAACACATGCATAAAAAACGCATGTAAAAAACGCATCAAAAACGCAGGTGACCTGCCAGTGACCTCAGATGCATATTTTGTGCAGAATTTACTGACCTAAAATCCTGAGCAAATACTGAGCCAATCCTGACCGTGGAAACATACCCTAAAGGTATCACTCCTTGAATACTTTTCTCATTTTTTTGGGACATAAGTATTTACATTCACTTCTGACACCAAATGTTTTGCCAAGTAATTAAAGAAGGCGATTAATTTTATTCTAAAAATTAAATGATTACAGAAAATAGGAAATAGTGTGACGTTGTGTACACTTTTTCATAATATAAATCACAAAGGTAAAGTGTTGTGAGTGGGCTTGGGATGAGTTCTGAGCAGAGGCTTCCTCTGGTGGTTACAAGCGGTGCTGGTCTGTCCAGTGAAGATTGTGAAGATTGTGCGAATTGGGAATCAGGTGTTACTGACTGGTCTTATATAAGGGAGTCACCTTCCCATCAGGGTTGCCGGTGATCAATTGTTCTGGTCTCTATCCTTGAATCCTGTTTCCCTTGTAGCCTGCTGTGTCGTGTCTGCATCTCCTGCTAACAGATAAGACATTTTCTTCTTTTTGTTTTTGTGCTTGATTTTTGCATTTTGTCCTGCACTTCTGTGGGGGCCTTCAGGGTCCCCTCCGGGGCTTTTGCCCTCTCAGTTTAGTTCAGCCACTGATGTTTGTACTTTTGCTTTTTCCAGTTTTTTCAGTGGCTGCTGTTTTGATTTTGTTACACCAGAGAACTAATTTAGGTGGTAGAGGTCGTGTGATCTCAGGTGTTTTTGAAATTAGTAGAGTTGGTGCTTTTCAGGGTTTTCTGGGATTGCAGTAAGTACCCTTCCTATCCTTTTCTATTTAGTTAGTTTGGGCCCCAATGTTTGCTCATACTCTTTTCTGTCTGTGTCAGTATTTCTTCTTGTCTAACCGCCATTACATGTTTGGGGGCTTTCTATTATCTTTGGGGTTCTGCTCCGGGGCAGATAGCTTTCCTATATCTATCTTTAGGTGTAGTTAGTTTCTCAGGCTGTGACGAGGCATCTAGGACCAACGTAGGAACGCTCCACGGCTGCCTCTAGTTGTTGTGGTTAGTCAGGGTACTGCAATCTCATAGATTCCAACTGCTCTGGTGTATTGCCTTTTTTGCCTGCACTCCTCAGCTACCGAAACATAACAGTATCACCGGCCCAAAATTTAAAATTGTATGGTACTCACAGAAGGGAAAAAATTTGTGAAAGAAAAAACGGTTGTCAGAGTTGTCAGAGATATTTTTCTGTTTGCTGCATTTTTTTTTTTTTTTCACCCTCTGTATCTCTGGGTGCTGGGAGGATTTTTTTCTCTCAATGGAGTTTGCACAGTTGTCTGGCCGTGTGGATCAGCTTGCCACTGAGGTTCAGAGTATTGCTGCATATCTTGCTAGGTTGCCTGTTGTGGAACCTAGGATTCCCATGCCAGATTTGTTTTTAGGGGATCGAGCTAAGTTTCAGAATTTCAAAAATAACTGTAAATTGTTTTTTGCCTTAAAATCTAAGTCCTCAGGGAACGCAGCGCAGCAGGTTCAAATTGTCATCTCTCTCCTGCGCGGCGATCCTCAGGATTGGGCTTTTTCCCTGACACCTGGGGATCCTGTTTTGAGTGATGTTGATGCATTTTTTCAGGCTTTGGGGTTATTGTACGATGAGTCTAATGTCACTGATCAAGCTGAAAAAGCCTTGTTGGCATTAAATCAGGGGCTTGATGACGCTGAGTTATACTGTCAGAGATTCCGTAGGTGGGCTGTCCTGACCAAGTGGAATGACGACGCTTTGGCGGCCCTTTTTCGGAAGGGTCTGTCAGATAATGTAAAGGATGTTATGGTGGGATTCCCTGTCCCCTCTGGTCTCAATGATTCTATGTCATTAGCGATTCAAATTGACAGACGTTTGCGTGAGCGGAGAAGTATGCATGGAATAGTGTTGCCTTGTGAACCTGCTTCTGAATCCATGCAGTGTGATAGAGTGGTGTCTGGGGCACAGCGTCATGAGTTTCGAAAGCGCAATCGGTTATGTTTCTACTGTGGTGATGCCTCTCATGCTATTTCAGTCTGCCCTAAGCGGGGAAGACGTTTTGCACGCTCAGTTGTCTTGGGTAGTGTTCAGACTAAGTTTTTATTAACTGTCACTCTGATATGCTCTCTGTCCTCATTTTCTGCTCAGGCTTTCGTTGATTCTGGAGCAGCTATTAACCTGATGGATTATGATTTTGCTAAACGTTGTGGGTTTCCCTTGATACCCCTACAGAAGTCTATTCCCCTACTGGGGATCGATTCTACCCCTTTGGCTGAGAATAAACCTCAGTTCTCTACTCAGGTGATAATGAGGGTTGAACCTGATCATCAAGAGTGCTGCAAATTTTGATTCTGTATAATCTGCATGATATTATCTTACTGGGTTTCCCTTGGTTACAGTCTCATAATCCTGTTTTGGATTGGAAATCTGTGTCTGTAACCAGTTGGGGCTGCCAATGTGTTAATACCAACACTCCTGTTTTTTCTGCCTCCCCCCAGGCTCAGGATGTTCCTGACTTTTTGATTGATTTTTCTGATGTATTTAGCGAAAGTAAATCTGCATCCTTGCCTCCCCATAGGAGCTATGACTGCGCTATTGAATTAGTGCCTGGTAGTAAATTCCCTAAAGGTCGTCTTTTTAACTTGTCTGTACCTGAACATGACGCTATGCGGTCTTATATCAAGGAGTCATTGGAGAAGGGTCATATCAGACCATCCTCTTCACCCTTAGGTGCCGGTTTTTTCTTTGTGGCCAAAAAGGATCCTTCATTAAGGCCGTGTATTGATTATCGTCTTTTGAACAATATTACTGTGAAATATCAATACCCGTTACCCTTGATTTCTGACCTGTTTTCCAGAGTGAAAAACGCTACTTGGTTTACCAAGCTTGACCTCAGTGGGGCATATAACCTTATTCGCATTAAGCACGGGGATGAATGGAAGACGGCATTCAATACCCCGGAGGGGCATTTTGAGTACCTTGTGATGCCCTTTGGGCTCACTAATGCTCCTTCTGTCTTCCAGTCCTTCATGAATGACATTTTCAGGGATTTTGTGGATAAATTTCTGATTGTTTATTTGGATGATATCTTGATTTTTTCTAATGACTGGGACTCTCATGTGAAACATGTTCGAACTGTATTCCAGATTTTGAGAGAGAATGCTCTGTATGTGAAGGGATCAAAGTGTCTTT
This sequence comes from Oophaga sylvatica, assembly GCA_033576555.1. NCBI lineage: Eukaryota > Metazoa > Chordata > Amphibia > Anura > Dendrobatidae > Oophaga > Oophaga sylvatica. Next base: position 17,458 of record JARQOD010003821.1, on the reverse strand, counting down.
TTGGCGTACAGAGGATCTCATTTCTGGGATTCATTTTGTCCCCATCTGTTATTGAAATGGACCCGGTCAAGGTTCAGGCCATCTGTGATTGGGTCCAACCTACTTCATTAAAGGCTCTTCAAAGATTTTTGGGTTTTGCCAATTTTTATCGGAAATTTATTGGTAATTTCTCGGTTATTGTTAAACCATTAACTGATTTGACCAAAAAGGGTTCTGATGTGGTGAATTGGCCTCCTGAGGCAGTCTCTGCATTTCAGGAACTTAAGCAGAGATTCACTTCTGCTCCTGTTCTACGGCAGCCTGATGTTTCTCTGCCATTTCAGGTGGAGGTTGATGCCTCTGAAATTGGGGCAGGTGCCGTTTTGTCCCAAAAAGATCCAGAGACCTCTAAAAGTAACCCTTGTGCCTTTTTCTCTCGAAAATTTTCTCCTACTGAACGTAATTATGACGTGGGTAATCGGGAGTTATTGGCCATGAAGTGGGCTTTTGAAGAGTGGAGACATTGGCTGGAGGGAGCCAAACATCAGGTGGTGGTCCTTACTGACCATAAGAATCTGGTTTATCTGGAATCTGCCAAGTGACTCAATCCTAGACAGGCCAGGTGGGCCTTGTTTTTCACACGTTTTAATTTTGTGGTTTCCTTTCTTCCTGGCACTAAGAATGTTAAGGCGGATGCCCTCTCGAGGAGCTTCCTTGCGGACACTCCTGAGTTATCTGATCCTTCTGTTATTTTGAAAGAGGGTGTAGTTCTTTCCGCCATCTCACCTAATTTGAGACTTGCTCTGGAGGGGTGTCAGGAGGATAGGCCCGAGCGCTGCCCTGTTGGAAAATTGTTTGTCCCGGACCAGTGGAAAAAGAGTGTGATGTCTGAGATTCATTGTTCCGCGTTGGCTGGGCATCTCGGAATCTTTGGTACCAGAGACTTGGTTAGTCGGTCCTTTTGGTGGCCTACCTTGTCTCGTGATGTCAGGGAATTTGTGCAGTCCTGCGGGATTTGCTCTCGCTCCAAGCCTTGCTCTCGCTCTAGTGGTTTGTTGATGCCATTGCCTGTGCCCAAGAGACCATGGACCCATATCTCTATGGATTTCATTTCCGACCTTCCTGTTTCTCAGAGAATGACCGCCATCTGGGTGATTTGTGATAGGTTTTCCAAGATGATACATCTTGTGCCATTACCTAAGTTGCCTTCCTCCTCTGAATTGGTGCCGTTGTTCTTTCAGCACGTGGTTCGTTTACACGGCATTCCTGAGAACATAGTGTCTGACAGAGGAGTCCAGTTTGTTTCCAGATTTTGGAGGACTTTTTGTTCTAAACTGGGTGTTCAATTGTCTTTCTCCTCGGCATTTCATCCTCAGACCAATGGTCAAACTGAGAGAACAAACCAGACATTGGAGACTTATCTAAGATGCTTTGTGTCTGCTGATCAGGATGACTGGGTCTCTTTTTTGCCTTTGGCTGAGTTTGCTCTTAATAATAGGGCTAGCTCTGCCACTTTGATGTCTCTTCTTTTTGTTTTTGTGCTTGATTTTTGCATTTTGTCCTGCACTTCTGTGGGGGCCTTCAGGGTCCCCTCCGGGGGCTTTTGCCCTCTCAGTTTAGTTCAGCCACTGATGTTTGTACTTTTGCTTTTTCCAGTTTTTTCAGTGGCTGCTGTTTTGATTTTGTTACACCAGAGAACTAATTTAGGTGGTAGAGGTCGTGTGATCTCAGGTGTTTTTGAAATTAGTAGAGTTGGTGCTTTTCAGGGTTTTCTGGGATTGCAGTAAGTACCCTTCCTATCCTTTTCTATTTAGTTAGTTTGGGCCCCAATGTTTGCTCATACTCTTTTCTGTCTGTGTCAGTATTTCTTCTTGTCTAACCGCCATTACATGTTTGGGGGCTTTCTATTATCTTTGGGGTTCTGCTCCGGGGCAGATAGCTTTCCTATATTTATCTTTAGGTGTAGTTAGTTTCTCAGGCTGTGACGAGGCGTCTAGGACCAACGTAGGAACGCTCCACGGCTGCCTCTAGTTGTTGTGGTTAGTCAGGGTACTGCAATCTCATAGATTCCAACTGCTCTGGTGTATTGCCTTTTTTGCCTGCACTCCTCAGCTACCGAAACATAACAGTAAAGTACTTACATTGCACACTACACAGGAAAAACTTCACCAGGAGTAGCACATCATCTGTCCGAGAATATCAGCTGTGAGAAGCAGAACAGCAAAGACGGAGAAATTCCTGGGATCCACACTGTGGCGTCATGGGCATCCCCTTTTTAGTCCACAGGTTAACAGGGCTTCTGTCTTAAGGTACTGTCACACTAAGCGAGATCGCTAACGAGATCGCTAAAGCATCAGTGATTTTATGATGCAGCAGCGATCTCGTTAGCGATGTCCCTGTGTGTGACATGTAGCGGCGACATTGGCCCCGGTGCGATGTCGTTGATCGTTCATGAACGTTCTGAGCCATTTTTTGGTCGTTGGTGTCCCGCTGGTGAGCCTGAATCGCTGAGTGTGACACCCTTTATGAACGACTTTACCAGCGGTGCAGGCGGGACTAGGTTTTCCCAATGACTGCAGAGATCGTTATACAGATCGCTGATCTCTGATTAGATCTTTGTATTTGGAAGCTAATTAGCGATCATATAGCGATCGCACCAATGATCTCGCCAGGTCGTGTCGTTGTCGTGATCGCTGGTGCGATCGCTAAGTGTGACAGTGCCTTTAGCTGAAGTCTTCCCCAACTTATATCTTGTTTCGAAACAAATGCTTGTGCAACTAAGTATTACATAAGCCCTAACAAGTTCTATTTGTCTTATATAGTATCCCCCTGGCGGAGTGGCCAACTCTTCAGACGTCAATCAACATCGGACAAATACATCACCTGATAAAACATGCCAAAGGCTCTCCTGGTACCAAATGTTTTACAATACTATCAACACAACATTTCTCACTAAACATTAAAAACGAAATTATGCAGTAATTGGATGTACTATAAACATACGCTTTCCCACTAGAGATTGATAAAGAAGCTATGTGGTCCAGGTGTTGGGAAAATTACAGAAAATACAAGGCTAATATAAGCTGAGCTGTCTAATATCTTAAAGTTGACTTAAAGACAGGTTACCAGTATGGATTCCTGATAGCCATTACCATCTTAGCACTACAACGGAGCAGACTGACATCTTGGCAGACTTGTGCTATGCAATATATGTGCAAGAAAGTGCTTTCAGGTGTGAAGCAGAGAGGAGTGGTCTGTGCCAGTGGTGTACCATCAATAGTAGCAGACCACGCAGCTGCTATGGGACCCGGACAGGTGAGGGGGCCTGCGACGGCCGCTGCGGTTTAGCAGCTGTGCTGACACAGTACTATCTCCATTAATTAAATGTAAGCGACAGCCGCCGGCCGCTGTATACCCCCTTGAAGCTCCCCTTTCCTTGTTTCCTGGTCAGCAGTTGGCTGAAGTCTCTGGCTGGATTTGCATAAGAATGTTACACCTCCTGGCAGCCAGAGAGCAGCACACGTGCATTGCAGAAAGCAGAAAACATTCATGAGCCTCTCTCACTCACACACACACACAAGAAGGACACACACACAAGACGGCCTGGAGTTAAGAGCACATGTTGATTTTTTTTTTGGGGGGGCTCATTCAGACTTTTGCTATGGGGCCCCATGATTTCTATGTACGCCCCTGGTTTGTGCTCATCTTGTTCAGATAATTAAGAGTGAGCCAGATGTATATAATCAAGGCTGAGTAACAAGGTCATAAATAGCATTGGGGGTAAAGCACAGGTTAGTTGAAAAAGATGGATTTTGGTAAGAACTTACCTGTAAAATCCTTTTCAGCGAAGGAAGGAAGAGAGACACAGTCATTACTAGTGGGTAGGCGGAGCCCAGATAGGATTGACACCTCAGATTAAAAAGAGTGTTGACCGGCCCCTCCAGCTCGGGCTCCTCCTACTCAGCTCTTCAGTCGTACCCAAGCTTAAGGAAGAACAATATCACCAGCGAAGCAACAGAACCCCTTCTGAAGGACTTCAGAGAAAAAACATAAGAGTACAGGTTATGCATGCATTCGGCAAAAAAATCACACAGTTACAGGTACTACTCACTGAACCTGACTACTGCGATAAGCTGGCAATGCTGGAACAGAGCCGTAGCGCGTTGACCTCAGTCCAGATAATCGCTATCAGAGAAGGGTCACGCTGCATCTGTAAATACAACAACACACTTCTGCCATGGGAGGGAGCTGTGTCTCTCTTCCTTCCTTCGCTGAAAAGGATTTTACAGGTAAGTTCTTACCAAAATCCGTCTTTCAGCTGCAGATGGAAGGAAGAGAGCCACAGTCATTACTAGTGGGACGTCCCAAAGCAGTCCAAAAATTAGGGTGGGAAAAAACCAAAATAGGCAGAAACCCAACAACCTAGATAAATGCGCCACAGGCGCCAAATACAAGTTAACTAAAAACTTTAAATTACCGCTGCCTGCAGGACCCTACGTCCTAAGGCCGCATCAGCGGAAGCACTGACGTCCACCTTATAAAACTTTGTAAATGTGTGGACGAAACGCCAGGTCGCCGCTCGGCAGAGCTGAGCTGCCGAAGCCCTTGATGAAAGGCCCACGATGAAGTCACAGCCCTCGTGGAGCGAGCTCGAATCTTAATCGGGCAAGGTTCGCCATTAAGACGGTAAGCCTCCAAAATGGCCGACCGAATCCAACGAGCTATAGAGTCCTTGAAAACTCGTTGATCACGCCTACGACCTGCTGTAATCACAAACAGGGTATCTGACTTTCGAAAACCTTGAGTAATAGACAAAATAGAACTTCAAGACCCGCACTAAATCCAATTTGTGCAAGTTCCGTTCCTTTGCATTCCCTGGGCCCGGGCAAAGCGAGGGCAACACAATATCCTGGTTAACATGAAATTGCGACACCACCTTAGGTAGAAAATCGCCCCGTGTGCGAAGCACTACTCGATCCGGGTAAAACTCCAGGAAAAGAGGCGAGCAGGAAAAAGCTGCCAACTCAGAAACCCTTCTTAAAGAGGTTACCGCCACTAAGAAGGTAATCTTCCAAGAAATTAAAGAAAGGCTAGCAGAACCCATAGGCTCAAAAGGTATATGCTGAAGAGCCTCCAAGACAAGGTTGAGCCGCCAAGGAGACACAGGCGCCTTCTGCAGTTGAAACTGACGGGTTACTCCGCGAAAAAAGGAACGTACGTCCCTACGCGAGGCGATAGCCTTCCGAAATAGCAAAGACAGGGCAGAAACCTGACCTTTCAGAGTGCTAACTGCCAAACCTTTTGTCCAGCCCGTACTGTAGCAAAGCCAACAAATTGGGAATGGAAAAAAATCCTCGGATTCCTTGAAGAACCCGAAACCACGAAAAGACCAAGTCTTGTGATAAATCTTAGTAGTAGCCGGACCTCTGGCAGCTCACAGAGTGGCAATGACTTCAGCTGAAAAACCTCTATGGGTCAAGGTTTCGGTCTCAAGAGCCACGCCGTCAAACGCAGAGACTTCAATCCGGATGACGAACGGGCCCCAGGGTTAACAGGTCCGGGCGAGGAGGAAGTGGGAATGGCGGTGCCGCCAAAAACGACACTAGTGTCGAGAACCACGTCCTCCTTGGCCAATCCGGGGCTATCAACATAGCCGGAATTCTCTTCCAGTCTGATCCGACGCAGCACCAGAGGAAGTAAAGATATCGGCGGAAACACATAGACTAGCTCGAAATGGTCCCACGGAGCCACCAGAGCAACCACCGCCACAGCCTTCGGGTCCTTGTACCTGGACATGAAGGTCGGTAGTTTGGCATTTGAACCTGGATGCCATCAAATCCACTTGGGGAGTTCCCCAACGGAAGCACAGCAGCGCAAAAATTTTCGGATGAAGACTCCATTCTCCAGGATCCATCTTCTCGCGACTGAGGAAGTCCGTCGTGGTATTCTGGACTCCTGGAATGTGATCGCAGAGATGGCTGGAACCTTGGTCTCGGCCCATAGCAGGATCCGAGACACCTCCATCATGAGGCTGGAGCTCCTTGTCCCGCCTTGGTGGTTGATATACGCAACGCCGTCGCGTTGTCTGTCTGCACTCGGACTGGTAGACCGCTTAAAGGGACCGTCCAGTGTTGTAGGCAAAGGAAAAATTGCCCTCAACTCCAGGATGTTGATCGGTAGAACAGACTCTTCCGATGACCATACTCCCTGGATCCAAAGATCGTTCCAGACACCCCCCCCCCAGCCCGTCAGGCTGGCATCGGTGGTTATGACCGACCACCTCGGAGGGAGGAAAGATTTCCCCAGGAATAACGCTCCTGGACGTAACCACCATCCTAGGGATTCTCGCACCCTGTGAGAGATGATGACGCTGCAATTCAGAGAAGCTTGCGATCGATCCCAACGACTCAGAATGAGCCTTTGGAGGGCCCTGGAATGAAATTGGGCAAACGGAAGTGCCTCCATGGACGTCAAACCCAGAAGGCGCATACACTTCCGAAAGGACATTGCTGCCGTAGACCTCATAATCTGTACATGTCGAAAGAGACATGCCCGCTTGTCTGGAGGAAGGGACACCACCGTCCGTACAGTGTCGAAATGCATTCCCAAAAACAGGATTGACTTCCAGAGATGACTTCTCCCAATTGACCAGCCACCCGAAATCCTCCAGGAGCTGAAGGGATAGATTGCGAGCCGTCCCCGCCTCCTCCTTTGAGGACACCACAATCAGAAGGTCGTCCAGGTAGGGAAATCGTAACCCCCTGTCTTCGAAGAATTGCCATGAGGGGCGCTAGAATTTTTGTAAAAACTCTGGGCGCCGAGGCCAAGCCGAATGGCAGAGCCACAAACTGGCAATGGTCCTGACCTATGGCAAAACGAAGGAAGCGCCGGTGAGCCCTTCCGACGGGAACATGCAAATAAACGTCGTGAATGTCGATTGACCAAAAAGACGTTCTGCGACAGGGCTGCCACAACGGAGCGAAGCGACTCCATGCGGAATTTTCGGGATGTAAACATACCGATTCAATCTTTGAAATCCAAAATAGGGCGAAATTTGTCCTCCTTTTTGGGACCACAAAGAGGTTGGAATAAGAATCCTCTTCCCCGGTCCTCTGCGGAACCAGTATCACCACACCCTTCTGCAGAAGGGAATCGACCTCTCGTAGTAGAGCGGCAAATAGCTCGGCTCTGACAGAATGCGAGATTGGCAAAACCTGTCCGGGGGTCGAGAAAGAAACTCTATGAAGTAGCCTGCCAACACAACCTGTGTTACCCAGGCGTCCGACACACGGGAAACCCAAGTCGGTTTGAATTGGAGTAAACGACCCTCCACTCGAGAGCGCTCGAGTGAGACCCAGACGTCAGACTGCTTTAGCGGGTTTTTTGCCAGCTTCTGTCTTAATGGAAGTTCTGTTTCCAGGGTATGCGGAATTTCTGAGAAATTCCCCCTTTTTTTTTTTTTCTTTTTTTTTTTAAAAAAAAAAAAAAGAGAGGAACGACCCAAACCCCCAGAGGGTTGACCGGATCATCCCCTGGACCGAAAGGACCGCCGACAACTACCGGCACTAGTCCTGCCAGACGCAGAAGTCACAGCTCTGCGCTGCGGTAAAAGCTGTTTCTTTTGCCTCAGAAATCAGCTCTGTGAGGTCAGTTCCAAATAGCTGACCACTTTGTAAGCTAAAGATAGCAACCCTGCTTGGAAACCGCGTTCCACTGTCTAAGCCACAGTGCTCTTCTGACTGTGACTGCCGAGGATTGCGCCCTGGATAGCAGTGACGCAGAATCCTTCAACTTGAAAAGCCCATCTATCTCGATAGAGGGGATCCATCTTGTCAGGCCGTCCGTAGACGGTCCAAACGGCTCAGAGAAACTTTACAAGTACACATAGATCCTTAATACTGAATCCATGACCCGCGGCCTCACAGATGGATATTGTTGCCATCTCCAGCAGGTCCTGCAGACTCGCCTTCCTTTACCAGGATAAAGGGACATTCACTTCAGGAGATCCAATTAACAATCAACTCCGTAGAAAACGGATACAGATTGTAAAGCCGTCGCGACCTATGCGACGCCTGAAACATCCGGGCCGACTTACCAGGACGCCTAGTTACCTCTCTCTGGTAACTGTAACGCCCTCATGGCTCCAATAGTACGGTCCATGAGAGAGGCAGAGTGTCCCTGCCGATCCTCCTTGTCCGAAACGGACATCTTCGCTACGCGAGAAGGAAGGCACCGATTTGTGTCGCTTCCTTGAGAGGATCTAGCTGACACTCCATAACCTAGAAGGTCAGACAGGCCATCATAGAAACTAGCGAGGGCCTCCATTTTGACACCACTGGAACCTCCGACCGCTGCGCATGACGCTGTCGGGGTCTGCGTGTCAGATAGTCCGCATCTGACATGTCCTTGCACAGTATATGGCAGGTTAAACCTGTCAGTAACTAGAACAGTGTGTTTCTTAAAGAAAAAACAATCGCTGAAGGGTTAAAGCTCTTAAAGAGAGAGCTACCCCAGCATTAATAGTTAACTGCCTAAGAAGGGTTAAAGTAGCAGACTCCCCACAACCTTGATAATGAAAAAGTTGTGCGAGCCCCAAGTGCCTCTTATAAGGCAGCAGCTGCAGGACAGCTTTTTATGCCACACTAACAGAAAAACGTTCCACAAGATCGCTAAAAATTGCGCTGTTTTGTATATCGCAATGACCGCCAAAGTTGTTAAGGAGATCGCTAACCGCTTATGCGATGTTAATGAGATCGCCCAGATTGGCAGCTACTAGCGACATTAAAAAATGATCACACAAACGATCGCATTAGTATGCGTCGTTATCAGGATCGTTAGTGGGAACGTATAGTGGCAGTGTGTAGCCCTGGTATTTAAGGTACACAATACCAGGAGGATGAGTGGAGAGGTAACGGTTAAGGGCTCTACATGACATCACATATACTTCGGACACACCCAGCAGGGTGTAGAGGGGTGTGGTTTTGAGCACAAGAGAGTCTTGTAGTGTCTCCTGAGGTGAAGGGAGAGAGAAGGAGTGCCTGTCTGGAGCACCAAGATTCCTGTCGATTCAGAGAGACAGTACAGTAGTGGAGGCTAGTACAGGTGAGCCAGTTCACCTTAGCCTAGTCAGTGCTGAGATTGAGAGTTTGAGCAAGTCGAAAGGCACAGTGGAAGGAAATCAGAAGTGCTTTAGGATTGAAGTATCCTGCACATTGTCACCGGTCACTGGAGACCGAAGCATCACTATAGCTTCACGCATAGTGGTAGAAAAACCAGAGGCTTACTGGACCTTAGGTAACAGAAAGCAGCCCTTGAAGTGTCAGTACGTAACAGGGGTCAGGTGGAATAGGAACTTTGAGCTAGGCCAAGCATAGAAGAACCTAGTTTCATCACTGGAAGGCTCCACCACAAAACTGACCGGGCAGTACAGCTTTGAAATAGCTGAAGTTTCAGGAGTGAACTACGCTTTATGCTGGTTGGACTCATCATCATTGAAAAGTAAAGGAGGCCCCTGCCTTGCTCAGCCGTTGCCTCAAAACTCATCCTCCATCAACCCCATCAGCCTCCCTGGGACCTGCCTTACCATCTAACAAGTAAAAGGTATGGAAAGACGCTGACGGTGTGAGACTGAGTTATTTAATTGCATGCCTGCACAACCCCACCATAACCATCGACCTGAGGGAAGAGTCCCACCTGTAGGGGACCCGACATCTAGCTGCCTCACCATCCCCTCAGAGATCTACAGCAGCGCTGGTACAAATTACCAGAGACTACAGGTGGCGTCACAAACTGTAAATATATCTATCCCCTGTAAATATTCCCCCAACATACGCCAGACCGCCAGGGCCACAGACCGAGCCACCGCTACCTGTGACAAACCCCATAGACTTCCATGGGCTCGGCTCTGAGTACCCCATTGCCCTGGTAATCCACAATTGTGGTGGCGGGTCGACACAAAACTTTGGCGTCACGAACAGGATACGAAACTTGCAGCATTGCGAGCCCTGTGTGCCTGTGGAGTGTTTTGGTGAAAAAGACTGTTGCTATTGTTTGGCGCCAAATACCGCCATATTTGCCGCCAGATTCGCGCCCTAAGGCGCTGGAGAAGAAGGTGGGCGTACCTGAAAGAGTGCGCAAAGTCTTGGACACGCCCCCGGCTCTGACTCAGCGGCAGGTCCTGCAACAGGAAGTGAACGCTCTGACATCAGAGCGCCTGCGACGAAGGTCCTGTTCCCACTGCTGTGCCTGTGAAGTAGCAGCATCTGAAACCGGTAGGCTCCGTTTAACCAAGGGGGCGCTAAGATGTCACAACAACCGGCCGACAGTGCGGCCCCAGCCGGAGGCCCCAATCCCGCACCGCCTGGTATTGTAGCGCCAGATGGGGGTGCAGGTCCAGCACCCAGTCCGGTAGTCCCGATCATGCCACTAACGCTCCCATATATGCCTGGGGCGAAATGGCTTCCCCAGTACAGCGGTGAGCCAGGCACATTAGCAGGCTTCAAGCGGAAGTTATGCAGCATCCTAGAAATGTACTTCATGCCTGAGAGACAAAAAGCTGCTGTGCTAATAGGGCAGCTAACTGGCGCTGCTGAGAGGGAAGTGGAGACTTGGGATACCGTTGATCAGGAGTCGGTACCTGCGATCTTCCTTAAGCTGCATGCCATATTTGAAGACCGCACGGAAACGGATCTCCGGATGGCCTTCTATCACTGTTCACAACAGCCAGGTGACAGCATCCGGGACTACGCTTGCCGACTACAAGGAGCCCTGAGAGCTCTTAAGCAGATTAATAATTTAAATGCTATCGATGAGAATAAAATGCTGAAAGAACAATTTATCCAGGATTGAGATCCCAAGAGGAACGCAGAACTGTAAACTGGTGGTCCTTAGATCATCCGGATGCTACCTTTGATGCCCTAAAAGACATGGCAATAAAAGGGCTGCGGCCCCTGGGCAAACCTGAGGTGGCAACCCAACATCATCAGGGTGAAGTCACTCTGGAACCGGCAGTAACCCCCTGTTCCCCGTTAGTGGCCGAAACCAAAACGCAGGTGACACCTCCCAGTGAATTGGATTGTCTGCGCTCAGACGTGCGCCAGCTGACTAAAAATCTGGCTGCTGTAATGAGTGCCCTGCAGCTGCGGAAAGAGGAGGAAGGGAAGATCTTGTTAGCTGACTGCCCAGAAGACGTCCCGTGGATGCACCGGAGAAGAAAGAAGACGTCGCCCCCCCGGAGGAGGACAACGCCACCCCCAGGAGCGACCTCTGATCAACACCCTCCTCGTCGAGAGATCATCTGTTACGATGCAACCGGAAAGGTCATATGTCTCCACAGTGTCCTTTAAACGGGCAGAACCTGGTCCAAGGGCCAACACCCAGGAGAATACCCGTCAGGCCCCTTAGACTGGAACCGCAGGTATGGGGGTGGGCGACCCTACCTGTCTATCATCCTAAATGGTATTGCAGTTCCGGCATTGTTAGACACTGGGTCCCAAGTGACCCTAATACCTGATGCCCTATATACTAAGTACTGGTCAATGGACAGTCTTAAACCCCCGAGCCCTGACTTTACCGTATATGCTTCTAATGGTCTTCCTGTAGAAGTACTTCGGGACAAAATGTGTAGATGTAAAGTGGGCAGGGAGGAGTTGAAAGACCAGGGGCTTCTGGTAGTAAAGACTGCAAATGAGGAGAACGGTTTTAAATATAATTTTGGGCACTAACATTATCGGTAATTGTTTGGGAGAAGTCGTGTTCTTGCTCCAACAGCTCGCTGAGATTGCCCGACCAAGGCAGAAAGGAGTAATCCAAAGAGAGATCCGGGCCCTGGTGTGTCAGTAGCAAGCGAAGCTTACAGACGGCGAAATTGGTAATGTACGGGTCACTGACTCGGATCCTATTGTGATACCCCCAATGAGTGAAATGATTATCTGGTGCAGGGCAGCCATAGGTCTGAGAGGACAGAATTACCAAGCTGTAGTAGAACCCCACCATTCAGAACATAGACCTACACTTATGACTGCTAGGGGAGTAGTAGAAGTGGTGAATGGAAGAGTACCAGTACGGCTTCTCAATTGGGGAGATGATGAGGTAAACTTACCCCGTTATGCAACCATTGCTAAACTACATGCTGTCGCCAATAATTCTATTCTTCCGGCTGAGTCCTTAGACTCCTGTCAAATAGCGGAGGACAATGACCCAGCAACTCAGTGGCGGAATGGTGTCAGCAACCCATGTTGGGACGGACACCAACTCCCGCTCACCAGAAGCAAGGGGTATTACGGGTGGTGCAAGAGTATGCCCAAGTGTTTAGCAAGCACCCACTTGATGTTGGGGTAATTAAGGGAGTCCAACATCATATCCCTACAGGCAGTCACCTCCCATCAAGGAGCGGTATAGGCCTATACCCCCAGCCCATTATCAGAAGGCTAAAGAAATGTTGCATGATATGAAGAAGGCCGGGGTGATAAGGGATAGTTGTAGCCCCTGGGCAGCCCCTCTAGTTCTGGTTAAAAAGAAAGATGGTAGTATGAGAATGTGTGTGGATTACAGGCAGTGAACCGCAAACACACAAGGATGCATACCCGTTACCACGCATAGAGGAATCATTAGCTGCTCTGAAAACGGCTAACTACTTTTCTACCCTTGATCTGACTAGTGGTTACTGGCAAGTGGCTGTGGCTGAGGAGGATCGTGAGAGAAAACGGCTTTCACCACCCCAATGGGGCTCTGTGAGTTCGACAGAATGCCGTTTGGGCTCAGTAGTGCCCCAGGAACATTTCAGAGAGTGATGGAGAACTGCCTGGGACATCTCAATTTTGAAACCGTGCTGCTATACTTAGACGACGTCATCGTGTATTCCAAGACTTATGAGGATCATCTGAAGCACCTGGCAGAAGTATTCGAGTCCCTGTCCAGGTACGGGATGAAATTAAAACCCTCAAAATGCCATCTACTCAAACAGAAGGTACAATACTTGGGGCACATCGTCAGTTCGGAAGGAGTACGCCGGACCCAGAGAAAGTCACTGCCATCCAGAAGTGGCCGGAGCCGAAGAACCTTAAGGAAGTGCCACAGTTCCTGGGACTAACGGGTTACTACAGGAGATTCGTGAAAGATTACACGAAGAAGGCAGCCCCTTTACAGGACCTCCTAGTAGGACAATCCCTAAAGAGCAGAAACCCTCCCTTCAATTGGGGTAAGGAACAGGCTGAAGCATTCCAAAAGATGAAAGAGATCCTTACAGGTGATGAGATCTTAACCTATCCTGATTACAGCCAACCGTTCCTGTTGTACACCGACGCCAGTAATGAAGGGTTGGGAGCAGTTCTCAGTCAGAAGCAGAATGGCCAAGAAAAAGTCATCGCATATGCCAGCAAAAACTCAGGCCAACTGAAAGGAATCCGGAAAATTATAGCAGCTTCAAGCTGGAGTTTCTGGCGCTGGACTGGGCCATTACTGAAAGATTTAAGCATTATCTGGCCTCCAATCGGTTCACTGCGTTTACAGATAACAAACCCCTTAACGCACCTGGAAACCGCCAAGCTGGGTGCCATGGAGCAGCGATGGATGGCTCGGTTGTCCAATTACCAGTTTACTATCAAGTACCGGGCAGGTCGAAAGAATGCTAATGCTGACGCATTGTCTCGAATGCCGCATGACTCTGATACGGAAGAAGAATCGGACGACCTGGAAGAAATTGAGCTACCTGCGTTCCATCGAAATGGGGTAGTCCACGAGCATCGAGTCAACAGAAAGCAGTATGGTGCAACATTTAAAACCTTTACCCCATCACAGCTGGAAAGAGACTCAGGACAGTGATCCAGTGGTCAGCCGCATCAAGGAGTTGTTAAGACAGGAAGGCTCCTCTTTGGAAAGGATGCACCTATGTCAGCCAAGCTCTTGTGGAACGAGAAAAGCAGGTTGTTCCTATACCGTGAGAAGTTGTCCAGGAGATACGTCAACCCCAGACCCATGAGATGGTCTGGCAAATCGTGGTCCCCAAGGGCAGACGTCCCAATGGTGTTGGAAGCATACCACGATCAAGCAGGACACTTTGGCTGGAGAAAGCTGGAGACCCTGTTGAGATGCGGTTCTACTGGGTAGGGATGCGCAGCTCCATGAGAGGTGTGTCGGAACTGTGGACCCTGTGGTCTCAGAAGGAAGGACTACGGTAGTCAGAAGGCACCCCTGCAACCTATCCGGACGACTCGCCCCTGGAGATTGTGGCCCTGGACCACGTCAAACTGTCGCCAAGTAGATCTGGATACTCATACGCCCTGACCATGGTGGACCATTACTCCAGATTTCTGGTGGTTGTTCCAGTTAAGGATCAGACCGCAGTGACGGCCGCGAAAACCTTTCAAGCAAGCTTCTGCAGACCGCATGGGTATCCGGAGCAAGTATTAACCGATCAAGGACCTGCTTTCGAAGCTGATTTATTCAAGGAATTCTGTCACATGTACGGGTGCAAGAAAATTAGAACAACGCCATACCACCCTCAAACCAACGGTCTTTTGCGAAAAAATGAACCCATATTGTCCTTGACTTGTTGAGATCCATACCGTTGGAAGACAGAAATCGATGGCCGGACTTACTACCTGATTTGGTTGACTTGTATAACCATATACCTGTAAGTTCTACTAACTGCACTCCAGCCTATCTTATGAGAGCAAGGCCCGGAAGACTACCATGGATTTAGAACTTGGAGTGGTAGAACCGAGGCAGACGACACCATTGAAAACTGGGACATCAATCGGCAAGAGCAGTACAGACGAGTGCAAACCTGTGTAGAAGAAAGTCTTAACAAGGCACGGGAGAAACAGGAAGATATTTACAACAAAAAATGCTCCTGCCAAGCCTTTGATGCCTGAGAAGTGGTATTAAAAAGGAAAAGGAAAATGCACAAATGGATAACCAGTGGGAACAAGAACCCTACGTTTGTACAAGATTCTAAATATGACAACAGAAAAGTTTGTATCATCAGTAAGGACGGAGGAAGAACAATAACCACTGTGTCCAGAGACCATTTAAATTGTGTCCAGTACCCTTAAAGCTTTGTGAAAAGAACCCTGTCATCAATCAAGAGGAAGGAAAGGAAGAGGTCTTTACACACGGATCTGGGAGATTTTCCTGCGGATTGGCCCGACGGGAGATGCTGTAATAGTTCCGGTGTTGCATTTTTTATCAGCCACAAAGGAAGTTCTACCTCCAGTTGTGTCCATGTGCCAGTTGAGTCCGTTTCAGGAGTTACCCAATTCCAGCAACACCTCAACCTAACGGAATCTCAAGAAGGATCATCAAAGCAGCGCCCCAACTAGGGGAACCCCGGTGAAGCTGACTCACACCGCCCAGCCATCAGTACGCTTGCCAATCCATAGAAAGATTGGGGCAGTTCTATAGTTTTGCCGTTACGCAGTGCAGACAGATCACAACTTAATATACCTGAAGCTACTCCACGTAGATCAGAGCGAATCACAAAAGGGAAGATACCCATTCGATACCAGCAGTAATATAACAAATTAATGTGAATATTGTAAAAAGTATATATATATATGTGTCTTTTTCCTTATTGTGTCTTATAATGGACTCAGAGGCTGAGGACTGTGCCAGCCCAGAACTTATCTTGTAAATAGTTGCACTAAGGTGCCTTATAATGGTTTCACACGAAGCCTTGACTTACCTCTGAACATAAAACCTGTGTGGTGTGGCACTGAGTGAGGTCTGCATTCATATGTCCTGCAGCCCACCCAGGACCCACGTTGAAGGTTTGGTGGCGGGTCCTTCACAAGAATCTTGCGTTTATTATATGAACAATGTCTATTTAATATTTGTATTTTTCTATATTAATGTTTGTTTGCAACTTCAAGAAATCCTTACCTCCCGGATGGGACGAGTTAATGTTAATGTTTAATGCATAAACAAAATTGTCTCTTTGTATTTCACGCCCGGGAGTGCGTCTTTACCTGGGGGAATGTGTAGCCCGGTAATTTTAAGGACACAACCAGGAGGAGAGTGGAAGGAAACGTTAAAGGGCTCTACATGACATCACAAACTTCGACACACCCAGCAGGGGGTTGAGGGTGTGGTTTTGAGCACAAGAGAGTCTTTAGTGTCTCCAGGTGAAGGGAGAAGAAGGAGTGCCTGTCCTGGAGCACCAAGATTCCTGCATTCAGAGAGACAGTACAGTAGTGGAGCAGTCAGGTGACCAGTTCACCTTAGCCTAGTCCTGGCGAGATTAGATTTGAGCAGTCGAAAGGCACTGGAAGGAAAACAGAAGTCTTTAGGATTGAAGTACCTGCACATTGCACCGGCACTGAGACCGAACCACTATAGCTTCACCCTTGGTAGAAAAACCAAGGCTTCTGACCTTAGGTAACAGAAAGCACCCTTGAATGTCAAACTAACAGGGGTCAGGTGGAATAGGAACTTTGAGCTAGGCCAAGCATAAAACCTAGTTTCATCACTGGAAGGCTCCACCCAAAACTGACCGGCAGTACACTTTGAAATAGCTGAAGTTTCAGGAGTGAACTACGCTTTATGCTGGTTGACTCTCCATCATTGAAAAGTTTAAGGAGGCCCCTGCCTTGCTCACCGTGCCCACAAAACTCATCCTCCCATCAACCCCCGCCACCCTGGGACCTCCTTACCTCTAACAAGTAAAGGATGGAAAGACCTGAGGTGTGAGACTGGTTATTTAATTGCATGCCGCACAACCCCACCAAAACCTCGACCGAGGAGGTCCCCCTAAAGGGACCCGACATCTAGTGCCTCACCTCCCCTCAGAGATCTACGCACGCTGAAAATTACCAGAACTACAGGTGGCGTCACAAACTGTAAATATATCACCCTGTAAATATTCCCCCAACATACGCCAGAAAAACCCCCAGGGCCACAGACCGGCCACCGCTACCGTGACAAACCCCATAGACTTCCAGGCCGCCCTGGTACCCCATTGCCCTGGAATCCACAATTGTGGTGGCGGCGACACAGCAGTATTAAACGCAGACCTCCCCACAAACTCTTTATTATTTTGAAAAGAGTGTGCGAGCCCCTTATGCGATAACAGCTGCAGGACACGCAGTCCGCACTCATTAGTCCCCGAAAGGCGCCCACGCTGTGGGGTAAGGGTTAAGCTTCTGCCTGCGGCTGAAGCGCTCACCCACGGTAACGGTAACATCTTGCCGGGAGGGGAGGAGGGAGAAGACCAGAAGAAGCTTTCACCCTCTTTAATGGCCGCCGCGCTGTGCCTCCGTTCCCGAGGGAAGCCGGAAATGGAGACAGGAAAGCGCCGCGTCAGAGGGCGCGAAAATTCAAATAAAAGGCGCGCACTCCTCCCTAAGCCTGGCAACACCCACCTGCGGACAAAAAACACAGCCCGAACATGTAATGTACAGCGCTGGCGACGACCCTTGAGCACCACACCCACATTAATAAAAATTAGGTAAAAATGTTAGGTATCACCAGCCGAAGCGCCCAG